>QXEO01000332.1:0-70329 GCA_007115705.1 Dactylis glomerata | reverse complement strand
CCATCATGGAGAAATGTCATTAAAGTTAGCAATTTGGGGATATTGCGGGAATCAGAAAGAAGATCATACAATGTACATAAAATATGGACGCCCGCCGTGACAATGACTCTGGGATCTTTTTAGAAGTCAAAACCCTTGTAGTGGTTTGTAGAGAGTCTAATAATGCGCTACCCAACCATAGAATGGTGTGGACGAGGATTCTTCGTCATACGGTACAAATAGGGTCATGAAATATAACATATATACGAAGGAAAAGTGGCAATAAGTGACAATAATATAATCCTAATTATGGTTCGGTAGTGAATGACTATTATTGTTTTTTCTCCATTTATTGCTCCACTTTTGTGGGACAATCATATGTATTAGTTGCCATCATGGAGGAATGTCATTAAAGTTAGCAATTTGGGGATATTGCATTGGGAATCAGAAAGAAGATCATTACAATGTACATGAAATATGGACGCCCCGCCGTGACTACGACTCTGGGATTTTTTTAGGGGTCAAAACCTGTGTAGTGATTTGTAGAGGGTCTAATAATGCGCAAACCCAACTGTAGAAGGGTTGTGGACGAGGATTCTTCACGATACGGTACAAATAGGGTCATGAAATATAACATATGTATGAAGGCAAAGTGACAATAAGTGACAATGATATAACCCTAATTATGGTTCGGTGGTGAATGACTATTATTAGTTTTTCACCATTTATTGCTCCACTTTTGTGGGCCAATCATATGTATTAGTTGCTATCATGGAGGAATATCATTAAAGTTAGCAATTTGGGGATATTGCATTGGGAATCAGAAAGAATATCATACAATGTACATGAAATATGGACGCCCGCCGTGCCTATGACTCTGGGATCTTATTAGGGGTCAAAACCCATGTAGTTTTTTGTAGAGGGTCTAATAATGCGCTACCCAACCGTAGAAGGGTGTGGACAGGGATTCTTCGCGATACGGTACAAATAGGGTCATGAAATATAACATGTGTACGAAGGCAAAGTGACAATAAGTGACAACGATATAACCCTAATTATGGTTCGGTGGTGAATGACTATAATTGTTTTTCTCTCCATTTATTGCTCCACTTTTGTGGGCCAATCATATGTATTAGTTTCCATCATGGAGAAATGTCATTAAAGTTAGCAATTTGGGGATATTGCAGTGGAATCAGAAAGAAGATCATACAATGTACATAAAATATGGACGCCCGCCGTGACAATGACTCTGGGATCTTTTTAGAAGTCAAAACCCTTGTAGTGGTTTGTAGAGGGTCTAATAATGCGCTACCCAACCATAGAAGGGTGTGGACGAGGATTCTTCGTCATACGGTACAAATAGGGTCATGAAATATAACATATATACGAAGGTAAAGTGGCAATAAGTGACAATAATATAATCCTAATTATGGTTCGGTAGTGAATGACTATTATTGTTTCTCCATTTATTGCTCCACTTTTGTGGGACAATCATATGTATTAGTTGCCATCATGGAGGAATGTCATTAAAGTTAGCAATTTGGGGATATTGCATTGGGAATCAGAAAGAAGATCATACAATGTACATGAAATATGGACGCCCGCCGTGACTATGACTCTAGGATTTTTTTAGGGGTCAAAACCCGTGTAGTGATTTGTAGAGGGTCTAATAATGTGCAACCCAACTGTAGAAGGGTGTGGACGAGGATTCTTCACGATACGGTACAAATAGGGTCATGAAATATAACATATGTATGAAGGCAAAGTGACAATAAGTGACAATGATATAACCCTAATTATGGTTCGGTGGTGAATGACTATAATTATTTTTTCACCATTATTGCTCCACTTTTGTGGGACAATCATATGTATTAGTTGCCATCATGGAGGAATGTCATTAAAGTTATTAATTTGGGATATTGCATTGGGAATCAGAAAGAAGATCATACAATGTATATGAAATATGGACGCCCGCCGTGACTATGACTCTGGGATTTTTTTAGGGGTCAAAACCCGTGTAGTGATTTCTAGAGGGTCTAATAATGCGCAACCCAACTTTAGAAGGGTGTGGACGAGGATTCTTCACGATACGGTACAAATACGGTCATGAAATATAACATATGTACAAAGGCAAAGTGACAATAAGTGACAATGATATAACCCTAATTATGGTTCGGTGGTGAATGACTATTATTATTTTTTTCACCATTTATTGCTTCACTTTTGTGGGCCAATCATATGTATTAGTTGCTATCATGGAGGAATATCATTAAAGTTAGCAATTTGGGGATATTGCATTGGGAATCAGAAAGAAGATCATACAATGTACATGAAATATGGACGCCCGCCGTGCCTATGACTCTGGGATCTTATTAGAGGTCAAAACCCATGTAGTTTTTTGTAGAGGGTCTAATAATGCGCTACCCAACCGTAGAAGGGTGTGGACAGGGATTCTTCGCGATACGGTACAAATAGGGTCATGAAATATAACATATGTACGAAGGCAAAGTGACAATAAGTGAGAATGATATAACCCTAATTATGGTTCGGTGGTGAACGACTATTATTGTTTTTTCTCCATTTATTGCTCCACTTTTGTGGGCCAATCATATGTATTAGTTGCCATCATGGAGGAATGTTATTAAAGTTAGCAATTTGGGGATATTGCATTGGGAATCAGAAAGACGATCATACAATGTACATGAAATATGGACGCCCGCCGTGACTATGACTATGGGATCTTTTTAGGGGTCAAAACCTGTGTAGTGGTTTGTAGAGGGTCTAATAATGCGCTACCCAACCATAGAATGGTGTGGACGAGGATTCTTCGCGATACGGTACAAATGGGGTCATGAAATATAACATATGTACGAAGGCAAAATGACAATAAGTGACAATGATATAACCCTAATTATGGTTCGGTGGTGAATGACAATTATTGTATTTTCTCCATTTATTGCTCCACTTTTGTGGGCCAATCCTATGTATTAGATGCCATCATGGAGGAATGTCATTAAATTTAGCAATTTGGGGATATTGCATTATGAATCACAAAAAAGATCATACAATGTACATAAAATATGGATGCCCGCCGTGACTATGACTCTGGTATTTTTTAGGGGTCAAAACCCGTGTAGTGGTTTGTAGTGGGTCTAATAATGGGCTACCTAACCGTAGAAGGGTGTGGACGAGGATTCTTCACGATACAGTACAAATAGGGTCATGATATATAACATATGTACGAAGGCAAAGAGATAATAAGTGACAATAATATAATCCTAATTATGGTTCGGTAGTGAATGACTATTATTGTTTTTTCTCCATTTATTACTCCACTTTTGCGGGACAATCATATGTATTAGTTGCCATCATGGAGGAATGTCATTAAAGTTAGCAATTTGGGGATATTGCATTGGGAATCAGAAAGAAGATCATACAATGTACATGAAATATGGACGCCCTCCGTGACTACGACTCTGGGATTTTTTAGGGGTCAGAACCCATGTAGTGATTTGTAGAGGGTCTAATAATGCGCAACCCAACCGTAGAAGGGTGTGGACGAGGATTCTTCACGATACGGTACAAATAGGGTCATGAAATATAACATATTTACGAAGGCAAAGTGACAATAAGTGACAATGATATAGCCCTAATTATGGTTCGGTGGTGAATGACTATTATTATTTTTTCACCATTTATTGCTCCACTTTTGTGGGCCAATCATATGTATTAGTTGCTATCATGGAGGAATATCATTAAAGTTAGCAATTTGGGGATATTGCATTGGGAATCAGAAAGAAGATCATACAATGTACATGAAATATGGACGCCCGCCGTGCCTATGACTCTGGGATCTTATTAGGGGTCAAAACCCATGTAGTTTTTTGTAGAGGGTCTAATAATGCGCTACCCAACCGTAGAAGGGTGTGGACGGGGATTCTTCGCGATACGGTACAAATAGGGTCATGAAATATAACATATGTACGAAGGCAAAGTGACAATAAGTGACAACGATATAACCCTAATTATGGTTCGGTGGTGAATGACTATAATTGTTTTTCTCTCCATTTATTGCTCCACTTTTGTGGGCCAATCATATGTATTAGTTTCCATCATGGAGAAATGTCATTAAAGTTAGCAATTTGGGGATATTGCATTGGGAATCAGAAAGAAGATCATACAATGTACATAAAATATGGACGCCCGCCGTGACAATGACTCTGGGATCTTTTTAGGAGTCAAAACCCGTGTAGTGGTTTGTAGATGGTCTAATAATGCGCTACCCAACCATAGAAGGGTTTGGATGAGGATTCTTCGTCATACGGTACAAATAGGGTCATGAAAATATAACATATATATGAAGGTAAAGTGGCAATAAGTGACAATGATATAACCCTAATTATGGTTCAGTGGTGAACGACTATTTTTATTTTTTCTCCATTTATTACTGCACATTTGTGGGCCAATCATATGTATTAGTTGCCATCATGGAGGAACGTCATTAAAGTTAGCAATTTGGGGATATTGCATTGGGAATCATAAAGAAGATCATACAATGAACATGAAATATGGACGCCTGCCGTGACTACGACTCTGGGATTTTTTTAGGGGTCAAAACTCATGTAGTGGTTTGTAGAGGGTCTAATAATGCGCTACCCAACCGTAGAAGGGTGTGGATGAGGATTCTTCGTGATACGGTACAAATAGGGTCATGAAATATAACATATGTACGAAGACAAAGTGACAATAAGTGACAATGATATAATCCTAATTATGGTTCGGTGGTGAACGACTATTATTGTTTTTCTCCATTTATTGCTCCACTTTTGTTGGACAGTCATATGTATTAGTTGCCATAATGGATGAATGTCATTAAAGTTAGCAATTTGGGGATATTGCATTGGGAATCAGAACGAAGATCATACAATGAAAATGAAATATGGACGCCCGCCGTGACTACGACACTGGGAAATTTTTAGGGGTCAAAACCCGTGTAGTGGTTTATAGAGGGTCTAATAATGCGCTACCACACTATAGAAGGGTGAGGACGAGGATTCTTCGAGATACGGTACAAATAGGGTCATGAAATATAACATATGTACGAAGGCAAAGTGACAATAAGTGACAATGATATAATCCTAATTATGGTTCGGTGGTGAACAACTATTATTGTTTTTTCTCCATTTATTGCTCCACTTTTGTGGGCGAATCATATGTATTAGTTGTCATCATGGAGGAATGTCATTAAAGTTAGCAATTTGGGGATATTGCATTGGGAATCAGAAAGAAGATCATACACTGTACAAGAAATATGGACGCCCGCCGTGACTACGACTCTAGGATCGTTTTAGGGGTCAAAACCCATGTAGTGGTTTGTAGAGGGTCTAATAATACGCTACCCAACCGTAGAAGGGTGTGGACAAGGATTCTTCGCGATACGGTACAAATAGGGTCATGAAATATAACATATGTACAAAGGCAAAGTGACAATAAGTGACAATGATATAACCCTAATTATGGTTCAATGGTGAACGACTATTATTGTTTTTTCTCCATTTATTGCTCCACTTTTGTGGGCCAATCATATGTATTAGTTTCCATCATGGAGGAATGTCATTAAAGTTAGCAATTTGAGGATATTACATAGGGAATCAGAAAGAAGATCATACAATGTACATGAAATATGGATGCCCGCCGTGACTACGACTCTGGGATCTTTTTAGGGGTAAAAACCCGTGTATTGGTTTGTAGAGGGTCTAATAATACGCTAACCAACCATAGAAGGGTGTGGACGAGGATTCTTCGTGATACGGTACAAATAGGGTCAGGAAATATAACATATGTACGAAGGCAAAGTGACAATGATATAACCCTAATTATGGTTCGGTGGTGAATGACTATTATTGTTTTTTCTCCATTTATTGCTCCACTTTTGTGGGCCAATCATATGTATTAGTAGCCATCATGGAGGAATGTCATTAAAGTTAGTAATTTGGGGATATAGCATTAGGAATCAGAAAGAAGATCATACAATGTACATGAAATATGGACGCCCACCGTGACTACGACTCTGGGATTTTTTATAGGGGTCAAAACCCATGTAGTGGTTTGTAGAGGGTCTAATATTGCGCTAACCAACCGTAGAAGGGTGTGGACGAGGATTCTTCGTGATACGGTACAAATAGGATCATGAAATATAACATATGTACGAAGGCAAAGTGACAATAAGTGACAATGATATAACCCTAATTATGGTTCGGTGGTGAATGACTATTATTATTTTTTTCACCATTTATTGCTTCACTTTTGTGGGCCAATCATATGTATTAGTTGCTATCATGGAGGAATATCATTAAAGTTAGCAATTTGGGGATATTGCATTGGGAATCAGAAAGAAGATCATACAATGTACATGAAATATGGACGCCCGCCGTGCCTATGACTCTGGGATCTTATTAGAGGTCAAAACCCATGTAGTTTTTTGTAGAGGGTCTAATAATGCGCTACCCAACCGTAGAAGGGTGTGGACAGGGATTCTTCGCGATACGGTACAAATAGGGTCATGAAATATAACATATGTACGAAGGCAAAGTGACAATAAGTGAGAATGATATAACCCTAATTATGGTTCGGTGGTGAACGACTATTATTGTTTTTTCTCCATTTATTGCTCCACTTTTGTGGGCCAATCATATGTATTAGTTGCCATCATGGAGGAATGTTATTAAAGTTAGCAATTTGGGGATATTGCATTGGGAATCAGAAAGACGATCATACAATGTACATGAAATATGGACGCCCGCCGTGACTATGACTATGGGATCTTTTTAGGGGTCAAAACCTGTGTAGTGGTTTGTAGAGGGTCTAATAATGCGCTACCCAACCATAGAATGGTGTGGACGAGGATTCTTCGCGATACGGTACAAATGGGGTCATGAAATATAACATATGTACGAAGGCAAAATGACAATAAGTGACAATGATATAACCCTAATTATGGTTCGGTGGTGAATGACAATTATTGTATTTTCTCCATTTATTGCTCCACTTTTGTGGGCCAATCCTATGTATTAGATGCCATCATGGAGGAATGTCATTAAATTTAGCAATTTGGGGATATTGCATTATGAATCACAAAAAAGATCATACAATGTACATAAAATATGGATGCCCGCCGTGACTATGACTCTGGTATTTTTTAGGGGTCAAAACCCGTGTAGTGGTTTGTAGTGGGTCTAATAATGGGCTACCTAACCGTAGAAGGGTGTGGACGAGGATTCTTCACGATACAGTACAAATAGGGTCATGATATATAACATATGTACGAAGGCAAAGAGATAATAAGTGACAATAATATAATCCTAATTATGGTTCGGTAGTGAATGACTATTATTGTTTTTTCTCCATTTATTACTCCACTTTTGCGGGACAATCATATGTATTAGTTGCCATCATGGAGGAATGTCATTAAAGTTAGCAATTTGGGGATATTGCATTGGGAATCAGAAAGAAGATCATACAATGTACATGAAATATGGACGCCCTCCGTGACTACGACTCTGGGATTTTTTAGGGGTCAGAACCCATGTAGTGATTTGTAGAGGGTCTAATAATGCGCAACCCAACCGTAGAAGGGTGTGGACGAGGATTCTTCACGATACGGTACAAATAGGGTCATGAAATATAACATATTTACGAAGGCAAAGTGACAATAAGTGACAATGATATAGCCCTAATTATGGTTCGGTGGTGAATGACTATTATTATTTTTTCACCATTTATTGCTCCACTTTTGTGGGCCAATCATATGTATTAGTTGCTATCATGGAGGAATATCATTAAAGTTAGCAATTTGGGGATATTGCATTGGGAATCAGAAAGAAGATCATACAATGTACATGAAATATGGACGCCCGCCGTGCCTATGACTCTGGGATCTTATTAGGGGTCAAAACCCATGTAGTTTTTTGTAGAGGGTCTAATAATGCGCTACCCAACCGTAGAAGGGTGTGGACGGGGATTCTTCGCGATACGGTACAAATAGGGTCATGAAATATAACATATGTACGAAGGCAAAGTGACAATAAGTGACAACGATATAACCCTAATTATGGTTCGGTGGTGAATGACTATAATTGTTTTTCTCTCCATTTATTGCTCCACTTTTGTGGGCCAATCATATGTATTAGTTTCCATCATGGAGAAATGTCATTAAAGTTAGCAATTTGGGGATATTGCATTGGGAATCAGAAAGAAGATCATACAATGTACATAAAATATGGACGCCCGCCGTGACAATGACTCTGGGATCTTTTTAGGAGTCAAAACCCGTGTAGTGGTTTGTAGATGGTCTAATAATGCGCTACCCAACCATAGAAGGGTTTGGATGAGGATTCTTCGTCATACGGTACAAATAGGGTCATGAAAATATAACATATATATGAAGGTAAAGTGGCAATAAGTGACAATGATATAACCCTAATTATGGTTCAGTGGTGAACGACTATTTTTATTTTTTCTCCATTTATTACTGCACATTTGTGGGCCAATCATATGTATTAGTTGCCATCATGGAGGAACGTCATTAAAGTTAGCAATTTGGGGATATTGCATTGGGAATCATAAAGAAGATCATACAATGAACATGAAATATGGACGCCTGCCGTGACTACGACTCTGGGATTTTTTTAGGGGTCAAAACTCATGTAGTGGTTTGTAGAGGGTCTAATAATGCGCTACCCAACCGTAGAAGGGTGTGGATGAGGATTCTTCGTGATACGGTACAAATAGGGTCATGAAATATAACATATGTACGAAGACAAAGTGACAATAAGTGACAATGATATAATCCTAATTATGGTTCGGTGGTGAACGACTATTATTGTTTTTCTCCATTTATTGCTCCACTTTTGTTGGACAGTCATATGTATTAGTTGCCATAATGGATGAATGTCATTAAAGTTAGCAATTTGGGGATATTGCATTGGGAATCAGAACGAAGATCATACAATGAAAATGAAATATGGACGCCCGCCGTGACTACGACACTGGGAAATTTTTAGGGGTCAAAACCCGTGTAGTGGTTTATAGAGGGTCTAATAATGCGCTACCACACTATAGAAGGGTGAGGACGAGGATTCTTCGAGATACGGTACAAATAGGGTCATGAAATATAACATATGTACGAAGGCAAAGTGACAATAAGTGACAATGATATAATCCTAATTATGGTTCGGTGGTGAACAACTATTATTGTTTTTTCTCCATTTATTGCTCCACTTTTGTGGGCGAATCATATGTATTAGTTGTCAT
Organism: Dactylis glomerata; assembly: GCA_007115705.1. Lineage (NCBI taxonomy): Eukaryota > Viridiplantae > Streptophyta > Magnoliopsida > Poales > Poaceae > Dactylis > Dactylis glomerata. The sequence goes on along the minus strand of QXEO01000332.1, from coordinate 61,038 downwards.
CATGGAGGAATGTCATTAAAGTTAGCAATTTGGGGATATTGCATTGGGAATCAGAAAGAAGATCATACACTGTACAAGAAATATGGACGCCCGCCGTGACTACGACTCTAGGATCGTTTTAGGGGTCAAAACCCATGTAGTGGTTTGTAGAGGGTCTAATAATACGCTACCCAACCGTAGAAGGGTGTGGACAAGGATTCTTCGCGATACGGTACAAATAGGGTCATGAAATATAACATATGTACAAAGGCAAAGTGACAATAAGTGACAATGATATAACCCTAATTATGGTTCAATGGTGAACGACTATTATTGTTTTTTCTCCATTTATTGCTCCACTTTTGTGGGCCAATCATATGTATTAGTTTCCATCATGGAGGAATGTCATTAAAGTTAGCAATTTGAGGATATTACATAGGGAATCAGAAAGAAGATCATACAATGTACATGAAATATGGATGCCCGCCGTGACTACGACTCTGGGATCTTTTTAGGGGTAAAAACCCGTGTATTGGTTTGTAGAGGGTCTAATAATACGCTAACCAACCATAGAAGGGTGTGGACGAGGATTCTTCGTGATACGGTACAAATAGGGTCAGGAAATATAACATATGTACGAAGGCAAAGTGACAATGATATAACCCTAATTATGGTTCGGTGGTGAATGACTATTATTGTTTTTTCTCCATTTATTGCTCCACTTTTGTGGGCCAATCATATGTATTAGTAGCCATCATGGAGGAATGTCATTAAAGTTAGTAATTTGGGGATATAGCATTAGGAATCAGAAAGAAGATCATACAATGTACATGAAATATGGACGCCCACCGTGACTACGACTCTGGGATTTTTTATAGGGGTCAAAACCCATGTAGTGGTTTGTAGAGGGTCTAATATTGCGCTAACCAACCGTAGAAGGGTGTGGACGAGGATTCTTCGTGATACGGTACAAATAGGATCATGAAATATAACATATGTACGAAGGCAAAGTGATAATAAGTGACAATGATATAACCCTAATTATGGTTCGGTGGTGAACGATTATTATTATTTTTTCTCCATTTATTGATCCACTTTTGTGGGCCAATCATATGTATTAGTTGCCATCATGGAGGAATGTCATTAAAGTTAGCAATTTGGGGATATTGCATTGGGAATCAGAAAGAAGATCATACAATGTACATGAAATATGAACACCCACCGTGACTACGACTCTGGGATCTTTTTAGGGGTCAAAACCCATGTAGTAGTTTGTAGAGGGTCTACTAATGCTCTACCCAACCGTAGAAGGGTGTGGATGAGGATTCTTCGTGATACGGTACAAATAGGGTCATGAAATATAACATATGTACGAAGATAAAGTGACAATAAGTGACAATGGTATAACCCAAATTATGGTTCGGTGGTGCACGACTATTATTATTTTTTCTCCATATATTACACCACTTTTGTGGGCCAATCATATGTATTAATTGTTATCATGGAGGAATGTCATTAAAGTTAGCAATTTGGAGATATTGCATTGGGAATTAGAACGAAGATCATACAAGGAACATGAAATATGGACGCCAGCCGTGACTACGCCACTGGGATCTTTTTAGGGGTCAAAACCCGTGTAGTGGTTTGTAGAGGTCTAATAATGCGCTACCCAACCATAGAAGGGTGTGGACGAGGATTCTTCGTGATATGGTACAAATAGGGTCATGAAATATAACATATGTACGAAGGCAAAGTGACAATAAGTGAGAATGATATAACCCTAATTATGGTTCGGTGGTGAACGACTATTATTGTTTTTTCTCAATTTATTGCTCCACTTTTGTGGGCCAATCATATGTATTAGTTGCCATCATGGAGGAATGTTATTAAAGTTAGCAATCTGGGGATATTGCATTGGGAATCAGAAAGAAGATCATACAATGTACATGAAATATGGACGCCCGCCGTGACTATGACTATGGGATATTTTTAGGGGTCAAAACCTGTGTAGTGGTTTGTAGAGGGTCTAATAATGCGCTATCCAACCGTAGAAGGGTGTGGACGAGGATTCTTCGCGATACGGTACAAATGGGGTCATGAAATATAACATATGTACGAAGGCAAAGTGACAATAAGTGACAATGATATAACCCTAATTATGGTTCGGTGGTGAACGACAATTATTGTATTTTCTCCATTTATTGCTCCACTTTTGTGGGCCAATCCTATGTATTAGATGCCATCATGGAGGAATGTCATTAAATTTAGTAATTTGGGGATATTGCATTGGGAATCACAAAAAAGATCATACAATGTACATAAAATATGGATGCCCGCCGTGACTATGACTCTGGTATTTTTTAGGGGTCAAAACCCGTGTAGTGGTTTGTAGCGGGTCTAATAATGCGCTACCTAACCGTAGAAGGGTGTGGACGAGGATTCTTCATGATACAGTACAAATAGGGTCATGATATATAATATATGTACGAAGGCAAAGTGACAATAAGTGACAATAATATAGTCCTAATTATGGTTCGGTAGTGAATGACTATTATAGTTTTTTCTCCATTTATTGCTCCACTTTTGTGGGGCAATCATATGTATTAGTTGCCATCATGGAGGAATGCCATTAAAGTTAGCAATTTGGGGATATTGCATTGGGAATCAGAAAGAAGATCATACAATGTACATGAAATATGGACGCCCGCCGTGACTACGACTCTGGGATTTTTTTAGGGGCCAAAACCCATGTAGTGATTTGTCGAGGGTCTAATAATGCGGTACCCAACTGTAGAAGGGTGTGGACGAGGATTCTTTATGATATGGTATAAATAGGGTCATGAAATATAACATATGTACGAAGGCAAAGTGACAATAAGTGACAATGATATAACCCTAATTATGGTTCGGTGGTGAACGACTATTATTGTTTTCTCTCCATTTATTGCTCCACTTTTGTGGGCCAATCATATGTATTCGTTGCCATCATGGAGGAATGTCATTAAAGTTAGCAATTTGTGGATATTGCATTGGGAATCAGAAAGAAGATCATACAATGTACATGAAATATGGACGCCCACCGTGACTATGACTCTAGGATCTTTTTTGGGGTACAAACCCGTGTAGTGGTTTGTAGCGGGTCTAATAATGTGCTACCCAACTGTAGAAGGTTGTGGACGAGGATTCTTCACGATACGGTACAAATAGGGTCATGAAATATAACATCTGGACGAAGGCAAAGTGACAATAAGTGACAATGATATAACCCTAATTATGGTTCGGTGGTGAACGACTATTATTGTTTTTTCTCCATTTATTGCTCCACTTTTGTGGGCCAATCATATGTATTAGTTGCCATCATGGAGGAATATCATTAAAGTTAGCAATTTGGAGATATTGCATTGGGAATCAGAAAGAAGATCATACAATGTACATGAAATATGGACACCCGCCGTGACTATGACTCGGAGATTTTTTTTGGGGTCAAAACCTGTGTAGTGGTTTGTAGAGGGCCTAATAATGCGCTACCCAACCGTAGAAGGGTGTGGATGAGGATTCTTCGGGATATAGTACAAATAGGGTCATGAAATATAACATATGTACGAAGGCAAAGTGACAATAAGTGACAATGATATAATCCTAATTATGGTTCAGTAGTGAACGACTATTATTGTTTTTTCTCCATTTATTGCTCCACTTTTGTGGGACAATCATATGTATTAGTTGCCATCATGGAGGAATGTCATTAAGGTTAGCAATTTGGGGATATTGCATTGGGAATCAGAAAGAAGATCATACAATGTACATGAAATATGGACGCCCGCCGTGACTATGACTCTGGGATCTTTTTAGGGGTCAAAACACATGTAGTGGTTTGTCGAGGGTCTAATAATGCGGTACCCAACCGTAGAAGGGTGTGGACGAGGATTCTTTGTGAAACGGTACAAATAGGGTCATGAAATATAACATATGTACGATGGCAAAGTGACAATAAGTGACAATGATATAACCCTAATTATGGTTCGGTGGTGAACGACTATTATTGTTTTCTCTCCATTTATTGCTCCACTTTTGTGGGCCAATCATATGTATTAGTTGCCATCATGGAGGAATGTCATTAAAGTTAGCAATTTGTGGATATTGCATTGGGAATCAGAAAGAAGATCATACAATGTACATGAAATATGGACGCCCGCCGTGACTACGACTCTAGGATCTTTTTTGGGGTCCAAACCCGTGTAGTGCTTTGTAGCGGGTCTAATAATGTGCTAACCAACCGTAGAAGGTTGTGGACGAGGATTCTTCACGATACGGTACAAATAGGGTCATGAAATATAACATCTGTATGAAGGCAAAGTGACAATAAGTGATAATGATATAACCCTAATTATGGTTCGGTGGTGAACGACTATTATTGTTTTTTCTCCATTTATTGCTCCACTTTTGTGGGCCAATCATATGTATTAGTTGCCATCATGGAGGAATGTCATTAAAGTTAGAAATATGGGGATATTGCATTGGGAATCAGAAAGAAGATCATACAATGTACATGAAATATGGACGCCCGCCGTGACTACGACTCTTGGATCTTTTTAGGGGTCAAAACCCGTGTAGTGGTTTGTAGAGGGTCTAATAATGCGGTACCCAACCGTAGAAGGGTGTGGACGAGAATTCTTCGCGATACGGAACAAATATGGTCATGAAATATAACATATGTACAAAGGTAAAGTAACAATAAGTGACAATGATATAACCCTAATTATGGTTCGGTGGTGAACGACTATTATTGTTTTTTCTCCATTTGTTGCTCCACTTTTGTGGGCCAATCATATGTAGTAGTTGCCATCATGGAGGAGTGTCATTAAAGTTAGCAATTTGGGGATATTGCATTGGGAATCAGAAAGAATATCATACAATGTACATGAAATATGGACGCCCGCTATGACTACGACTCTGGTATTTTTTTAGGGGTCAAAACCCGTGTAGTGGTTTGTAGAGGGTCTAAGAATGCGCTACCCAACCGTAGAAGGGTGTAGACGAGGATTCTTCGGGATACAGTACAAATAGGGTCATGAAATATAACATATGTATGAAGGCAAAGTGACAATGATCTAATCCTAATTATGGTTCGGTAGTGAACAACTATTATTGTTTTTTCTCCATTTATTGCTCCACTTTTGTGGGACAATCATATGTATTAGTTGCCATCATGGAGGAATGTCATTAAAGTTAGCAATTTGGGGATATTGCATTCGGAATCAGAAAGAAGATCATACAATGTACATGAAATATGGACGCCCGCCGTGACTATGACTCTGGGATCTTTTTAGGGGTCAAAACCCGGGTAGTGGTTTTTCGAGGGTCTAATAATGTGGTACCCAACTGTAGAAGGGTGTGGACGAGGATTCTTCGCGATACGGTACAAATAGGGTCATGAAATATAACATATGTACGAAGGCAAAGTGACAATAAGTGACAATGATATAACCCTAATTATGGTTCGGTGGTGAACGACTATTATTGTTTTCTCTCCATTTATTGCTACACTTTTGTGGGCCAATCATATGTATTAGTTGCCATCATGGAGGAATGTCATTAAAGTTAGCAATTTGGAGATATTGCATTGGGAATCAGAAAGAAGATCATACAATGTACATGAAATATGGACGCCCACCGTGACTACGACTATGGGATCTTTTTTGGGGTCAAAACCCGTGTAGTTGTTTGTAGCGGGTCTAATAATGTGCTACCCAACCATGGAAGCGTGTGGACAAGGATTCTTCGCAATACGGTACAAATAGGGTCATGAAATATAACATCAGTACGAAGGCAAAGTGACAATAAGTGACAATGATATAACCCTAATTATGGTTCGGTGGTGAACGACTATTATTGTTTTCTCTCCATTTATTGCTCCACTAATCATATGTATTAGTTGCCATCATGGAGGAATGTCATTAAAGTTAGCAATTTGGGGATATTGCAGTGGGAATCAGAAAGAAGATCATACAATGTACATGAAATATGGACGCCCGCCGTGACTACGACTCTGGGATCTTTTTAGGGGTCAAAACCCATGTAGTGGTTTGTAGAGGGTCTAATAATGCGCTACCCAACCGTAGAAGTGTGTGGACGAGGATTCTTCACGATACGGTTCAAATAGGGTTATGAAATATAACATATGTACGAAGGCAAAGTGACAATAAGTGACAATGATATAACCCTAATTATGGTTCGGTGGTGAACGACTATTATTATTTTTTCTCTATTTATTGCTCCACTTTTGTGGGCCAATCATATGTATTAGTTGCCATTATGGAGGAATGTCATTAAAGTTAGCAATTTGGGGATATTGCATTGGGAATCAGAAAGAAGATCATACAATGTACATGAAATATGGACGCCCGCCATGACTACGACTCTGGGATATTTTTAGGGGTCAAAACCCGTGTAGTGGTTTGTAGAGGGTCTAATAATGTGCTACCCAACCGTAGAAGGGTGTGGACGTGGATTCTGCGTGATACGGTACAAATAGGGTCATGAAATATAACATATGTACGAAGGCAAAGTGATAATAAGTGACAATGATATAACCCTAATTATTGTTCGGTGGTGAACAATAATTATTGATTTTTCTCCATTTATTGCTCCACTTTTGTGGGCCAATCCTATGTATTAGATGCCATCATGGAGGAATGTAACAGCCCATGTTTGTAATTAAGATCATTTGTAGCATTAGCATCATTTAAATTCCACTAAGAAAAATTTTCCATTTAAAAATAAAGTGGAAACCCTAAAAATGTTACAAATGCAAACTCTATGCGAATCATTTCAAAATGTGTTTAAATTTTTCAAAAGGTTAAAATCAAAATATGTGGACCTTCTAATATTTAATAGGAAGGTCACTCATATTTCTATAATTTTCTGAACAAGTTTTATAGCACCAAATCTTGCTAAACTAGTTTTGTTTTTAAAATTCCTAGAAAAACCCAAAGCCTAGGGGGATTTCTGCAAAATGGTGTTGTCTTCTTCGTGGAGCAGTAAAGCTGCTCGGTGGCGAGCTACCATCGCCCGATGCCACCCTGTGATTCCCACCGCCGCTGATGTCCTGGGCGAGGGGATAAGGCCCCTGCCGCCCTCCTTTCTCTCGCTCCCCCTCCGGTTCCCCTTCTCCTCTGCTCTCTCCCTCCCTCCGCTTCTTTTCTGCACGCGCGCCCGAGGTCGCCGCCATGGCCGCCGCCTAGCCCTGCCATTCCATGCATCCCTGGGCGAGGCCAAGACATCCAGGAGCTCCACCTCGCCGTCCTGGCTTGCCTCGCAGAAGGAATCGAGCGGGGGCCGACGGAATCAACCGCCCCGACTCCGTCTTGGCCGCAGCCGACGGAGCTCCGCCATGCTCAATCCGCCGACGCCCGGCATTCTCCCTTCCTGCCGAGCATGCAAGCGGCTTGAGGGTGAGTCCCCGCTCCACCCAGCCTCCTCCATCCTCTCTATCCGCGCCGTAGAGCCGCCCCTAGACGGTCACCGATGGCCACCGGCGCCAGTTAGGGGTGGTCAGGCTGGGTCTTGACCCGGTTGATCTGGCCGTTGACATGGACCTGGGGTCCATAGATCAGTGACTGTGGGTCATGTTACCCTAGTGTAAAAAGTTTGTCCAAGTTATTTTATAACTAGGAAATTTCTAGAAAATGAACAAATATTGTAAAATCTGTAGAATATTTCCCGTTATTCAGAAAAATACAAATGACCTATCAAAATGTTTAGAAAATTGTAATCTACATTTTGGTATCAAAATCATTCATATTTAAATAACTTTCAACCCTGCTTAATTTAGAAGAACAAAACAACCCTTTCTTTACCATGCGGGGTTTATGGAATTGCAATGTATTATGCATTCCAACTCCATTCAATTTGGTGAACATGTAATAGGGTTATTTTGAATATCTTAAACATGTCATATCATCATTCTTGTTTGCGCATCGATGCCATGCTTGAATGCTATTTCTTTTTCTGGTGTGTTTCTGCTTCTCCCCGGTAGGATCCGGAGTTGATGTGAGCAACGAGTCCGATATCAAGATCGACAACACCAAGGACCAATACTTGTTCATCGATGAACAAGTCAAGAAGAAGAACCCTGGATTTCTATTTTATTTGGTTATCAACAATAAGGCAAGCAGCCCCCCCTCTGAACCTATGGTCTTAAAGTATTTCAAAACTTACTATTTTGTACCACACGGTTCAACTGTCTTTTATCGGTAGATAGAGTTATCCTATCTAATGCATGTTCCATTCTTGTCGCCTAAATACCCTGATCCACTGCTCCTAGCATGACTAGGTTTTGCTTGTGTGCGTCGCTAGAACTTTATATCTGAAATGCTTAGCCATGCTTAGTTGTTTACTCTGGTACATATGGTTAATGAATCAGAGCTGCAAATGAATCTAGTATGACAGGATGACGTGGAATGATGAGAATATGTGATTAAACATGCTAAAAGGTTTGGATGAGCCGCCACATGGGATGTGGTTATTTGACTCATTCTTGCCGCCCTAGGACCCGAGTTCTTGTCTCTTGATCCAAGACTGAGCGTACGACCACACGTGGAGGTATGGGACTCCCGTCGACTCACTAACTTGCTTAGACTTATCCATGAGCTACCTAGTTCAGGCTTTCCATTTGGCATACGCATCAAAAATGTTTTGAAATGAGATGGTGGAAGAGGTGCATACATACAGGATGTGGCCGGGGTGAAGGATGCTTGGTGGCATTGAACTGGATCCCCTGCACACAACGAACGGTTCCGCGTCTGAGAACGGCCGAACTCGCGATGGCGGACTAAAACCTTTTGGCGTGGCTCATGGAATAGGTCGACGTAAGGTAAAGGTTGTAGGCGATCACCACTCTGCCAGCGTCTCACGGAATGACATCATGTGGCTAATGGAGACGGTCGTCACGTGTGGGTAAAGTTGTACACCCCTGCAGGGTTAAATCTTTTTGAAAAGCCGTGTCCACGGTTATGGACGACTTGGAGATAGATGCCTGATCATAGAGAACTTTAACCTCATCATAAAACTTGAAAAGCAAAGTGTGAATAGGATTGCTTTCCTCTGGGGTTTCGAGGATGTAATCCTAGTGGATAGGTTCAGCTGATGATGATTTGGTGGATGTCTCAATGATTAAAGATATCGCTCTCTTACTCTTTTCAAATGTTCTGAGTAGTCGAGCTTTTACTCTTACTTGTTTTATGCAAATAAAGATTGCTTTATGCAAACAACTCCACAGAAAGCCTTTCTTAACCAAGTTTAGTTAATAGGATACGTAAGTCTTGCTGAGTACCCTATGTACTCACCCCTCCCTTTGTTGATAATTTTTGTAGCAGAATAAGTTCCACAAAGAAGATGAGTTCCGTACGAAGATCGACACCGACGAGTAGCTTAGGGTTCCCAGACAGCAGCTTGGGGCTGCGGAATGGGTTATTGCTGCTATGCTTCTGGCCTCTTAGGCCATGTCATCCTTGCTATGTCTAATAGCATAACCTTCCTTTCGTTGTCTGATGTAATGTTGGTCTGTGACCTCTGTTTGTATTCCTTTGGATCTTTGCTCAGGTAAGAGCTTTACAATATTACCTTTGAGTCGTAGAGTCACTGTTGTGTACCAACTTTGGTTACCCATCTCGTGCATGATGCGTGTATGGATATAAAGTGCACGAGAGGGGTTTAAGATTCTCGAGCTCTCTGTTATGCAGTCTTGGTTATGATTAGTTTCACGGCGCTTCGAGATGTGTAGAGCCGATGTTTATTTCCGGCCTGCCTGCCGATGGTGTTTTGGCCTGGGACTGGTAACCCCAGTATCACTCATTGCTAGCGTGACTAATACACATAACATCTCTGTATAGCTTAGATCCTGGGGGTCCCCACAGGTTTTGGTATCAGAGCAGGACTGTCTGTAGGAAACCCTTGCTATTGGTCGTTGTTGAGTCTAGTGTTCAAGAAAACTATTTGAAAGCTAAAAATGAGTTGCAAAATGTAGGTAAGGTTTCTTTTTATTTCTTATCTCCATAAATCTTAGTTCTGAGCTTTCTTATCCTTTCCTGTTGATTTGGAAAAGGTTTTTCTATCTCTTCTGGTCATTCAAAATTTAGGTCCCTCGTGGGCATGTCATTTCTAAACTAGTTGACCTACTGTTGTGCTCTATGGAGTCTTCTTCATACTCTCAGCTAAAACAAGAAGAAGCAAATACAAGGATCCTTTCCATCATGATCTCACTGTTTTGTGGGTTCCACATAATTCTTCTCTATGCTTCAAGGAATTCTTTCACCTTGTATGCCTCTCTATTTGTTTGGGTACTTCAAAACCCATACCTTGATTTTGGAAGCTACCTGATGATTACTACCCTATGGCATCCTCTGAGTTGCTCAGTTAGTAGTTATTCCTTTCTCTACCTTTTACCCTTGGACTTGAACTGAAGGTCCCGGATTGTGCTGGATACCAGTACATGAAGCTGGCCTTTAACCCAAGATCCATTCTGTTGAACCCTTGTGTTAATGATTAATCATTAACTCAATATGGTTTACCTTTTAAGCTTGTGGTTGCAGTCGTAATTGAATTGCGGCAACAAAGGACTTCCCCTTCCACTAGCTATGGCAAATGTTCTTTCATGAAACCAAATGGATCATGACACGAGTTCTCTTAGTGAGTCCCACTCTATGTCCTTGACTCTGCCACACCCTCCATTCCAGCATTGGTTTACATGAGATGTTAACTTGTGCATCCAAATCTAAGGATTCCTTCTAAGCGCGTTCCTTTTCTTAAGCTTCTTTCTGATCCATCGTCTGCCAGTTTGTAAATTGCATTGGTGTCCTCTAGTGCATATTACTCTTGTGGTGTTGTCAAGCCATTCCATTTTGAAATGTCAGGAGAAACAAACTCCAGAACCTCATCCGTTTCTAGGATCAGGTCAAAGTGTTGTAATCCGCAGAATATAAGCTCTATGCAGCTTCTGCTCTGTTCCACCTTAGAGTATCACACTCTTTTATACCAAGAGGTTGTGCCAAGTCTCATGGCCTTACTTGATGAAGTGATGCTCTTACACATCTTTGCTCACCCTTTCTCCGAGTTGGTCATGCTTGGAATGTAGGGTATGCATATTGTTGTGGCCATCCGAGATCCATAGTAAATTGTATTGCTTTGTAATCCAAGGTCCTTTGCATCACTCTTGGTATGATTGGTTAACCGATCACCAAGCGAAGTTTGACTGTGTTGCCAAGTCTGTAATTCAGGCACACATCTTTGGTCAAAGAGTTAAGCTCATGCCAAAACTCTCAAGACCACATCGCTTCCCTTGTAAAGCAAGATTCTCACTTGAACTAGGTGACATATCGGTGGTTCGTGATATTCTGGATGTCTTACCAGAAGTATTGCCATGTTTTCACATGACCGTGTTGTCAAGTTCATGAGTAAGCTAGTTCTCTGAATCGCTCTTTTCTCCAAGAATCTATACTGGATACCCTGTACTAGTTGGTTGAGCTTAAACAACAACTTGGAGAGTTGAAAGACAAAAGCTCTATCCGACTTGTTCCTTCTTAAGGGATGTCTACTTTTGTTCGTGATGAAGCAAGATAGTATTTCTTCTTTGAATCTGCTATCTTCCCAATCTTTGATTTGAGTTTGGGCTATTGTCAAATCAAACTCAGCTCCAAGGGCTATACTGATGGTGTTTCTACTTGTGGTTTTCACTTGAATACATCATCATTTCCTTGGTCTGACCAATACTTTTGCCTTGTTCCTACAACATATGAGTCCATCTTCTTGGAGCATCTAAATAAGCTTGTTGTTGAGCCCATCGATGACATCCTTATTTTCTCCATGTTTGAAGCCATTCATATTGGGCATTTGGCATTAATGTTGGAAACTTGTTAGAACTCTCTTCGTGTCATCATGAAGTATGCGTTCTAGATGTTGGAAGTGAATTTTCCTCTGATTCACGTGCAATTGCTGAAAGATGTCACCGTGAAATCGAGAATAATTTTCTTGGTTCCCTCGGGAATCATCTCGAATTGGTCATGCATGTGCGGAGTATTCTTGAGATAACAGGTTGTTGCCTCCATCTTCTTGAAAATTTCCTATATGCACAACAAGCCACTGACTGATTTATTCAAAAACGAGAAAAAGTTCAAGACCTTCACTATCTTCTTTCACGTTCTCCCAACAAGGATTCAGTTGTGTTTCATTGCAGTAAGCTCCTACTGGTGCAATTGTCTTTGGGCAATCACAATCTTACTTATCTTTTTGGAGCCTTACACTATAGTACATATCTTGAGAATCTAGCAGCGCTATTCCTATGGCATCCATTGAAACTTTCCATTCGAATATACTAAGCCTGAAGTTTGATTTCATCTAACTAGAGCTGAATCTCAAGCAGCAATGATGGTTTGTGTCCCTCAAGGTTTTGACATAGGTCTATGTGAAAATCCAGCACTGTTGATGTTGTGGTCGACACAGCTAGCCGGAAGGCCTATTGTCATCATCCCTTGATGTTTCAAGAACAACCACTCTCCATGAGGATTTCATGTGACTTATCCTAAAAGTTACCTTATGGTCTCTCTTTTCAATCGTGAAGTCTAATCTTTCACACTTCAAGTGCTTCACCCTTCCCTTTGTCTATACTTGAAGTTCTAATCAATTAATACATTGTGTGAATTCGTCAGTCACATGATGGCCCAAGACTTTTAGTCACAAGTGTTTTACAATTCGCCCAACTCAACGGTGTGCCCCTTGCAATTCCACTCCATGGCTAACCTTTCACCCTTCGTTGGCCATTGTTTCACCCTTTTCCTTTGGGTTAACCCTTTCTAGAGTTTTACTAAAAATGTTTTATAGAAGTTTTTAATAAGGATATAGAGATGTCATAGAACAAGGTTCTAGACATGCTATATCGACACGAGAAACTATGTTTTCAAAGAAAGAAAACTAGATTTGAGCCTTTCCTTCCTACAACCATATTGCACATCTAGTGCTTCCCTTTTGATGGTTTGCGAGTACAACTCAAATGTACTCACGACTTGGCGTATCAAATTTGAAACTTTCCCATTCCTTCTCACACTTTCAGGTGTTTCATGTTTGTTAGCTCAAGAGATGTTTACGAACACTCATTCCATGAGTTGACCATGAGATACTCAATATTTGTGAAGATCCATCTTTCCAGAGTTGTTCCCTCTTTCCTTCAAGAAAGAAGATCATGGTGAGCTTGTAAAGATCGTTGAGGACCGTTGTGACCCTTCCCTCTTTTCTTACTCAGGAATCTCGGGGTCGAGATTCTTGTAAGGTGGGTAGAGCTGTAACAGCCCTTGTTTGTAATTAAGATCATTTGTAGCATTAGCATCATTTAAATTCCACTAAGAAAAATTTTCCATCTAAAAATAAAGTGGAAACCCTAAAAATGTTACAAATGCAAACTCTATGCGAATCATTTCAAAATGTGTTTAAATTTTTCAAAAGGTTAAAATCAAAATATGTGGACCTTCTAATATTTAATAGGAAGGTCACTGATATTTCTATAATTTTCTGAACAAGTTTTAAAGCACCAAATCTTGCTAAACTAGTTCTGTTTTTAAAATTCCTAGAAAAACCCAAAGCCTAGGGGGATTTCTGCAAAATGGTGTTGTCTTCTTCATGGAGCAGTAAAGCTGCTCGGTGGCGAGCTGCCATCGCCCGATGCCGCCCTGTGATTCCCGCCGCCGCTGATGTCCTGGGTGAGGGGATAAGGCCCCTGCCGCCCTCCTCTCTCTCGCTCCCCCTCTGGTTCCCCTTCTCCTCCGCTCTCTCCCTCCCTCCGCTTCTTTTCTGCACGCGCGTCCGAGGTCACCGCCATGGCCGCCGCCTAGCCCCGCCATTCCATGCATCCCTGGGCGAGGTCAAGACATCCAGGAGCTCCACCTCGCCGTCCTGGCTCGCCTCGCAGAAGGAATCGAGCGGGGGCCGACGGAATCAACCACCCCAACTCCGTCTTGGCCGCAGCCGACGGAGCTCCGCCGTGCTCAATCCGCCGACGCCCGGCGTTCTCCCTTCCTGTCGAGCATGCAAGCGGCTCGAGGGTGAGTCCCCGCTCCACCCAGCCTCCTCCGTCCTCTCTATCCGCGCCGTAGAGCCGCCCCTAGACGGTCACCGATGGCCACCGGCGCCAGTTAGGGGTGGTCAGGCTGGGTCTTGACCCGGTTGATCTGGCCGTTGACATGGACCCGGGGTCCATAGATCAGTGACTGTGGGTCATGTTACCCCAGTGTAAAAAGTCTGTCCAAGTTATTTTATAACTAGGAAATTTCCAGAAAATGAACAAATATTGTAAAATCTGTAGAATATTCCCCGTTATTCAGAAAAATACAAATGACCTATCAAAATGTATAGAAAATTGTAATCTACATTTTGGTATCAAAATCATTCATATTTAAATAACTTTCAACCCTGCTTAATTTAGAAGAACAAAACAACCCTTTCTTTACCATGCGGGGTTTATGGAATTGCAATGTATTATGCATTTCAACTCCATTCAATTTGGTGAACATGTAATAGGGTTATTTTGAATATCTTAAACATGTCATATCATCATTCTTGTTTGCGCATCGATGCCATGCTTGAATGCTATTTCTTTTTCTGGTGTGTTTCTGCTTCTCCCCGGTAGGATCCGGAGTTGATGTGAGCAACGAGTCCGATATCAAGATCGACAACACCAAGAACCAATACTTGTTCATCGATGAACAAGTCAAGAAGAAGAACCCTGGATTTCTATTTTATTTGGTTATCAACAATAAGGCAAGCAGCCCCCCCTCTGAACCTATGGTCTTAAAGTATTTCAAAACTTACTATTTTGTACCACATGGTTCAACTGTCTTTTATCGGTAGATAGAGTTATCTTATCTAATGCATGTTCCATTCTTGTCGCCTAAATACCCTGATCCACTGCTCCTAGCATGACTAGGTTTTGCTTGTGTGCGTCGCTAGAGCTTTATATCTGAAATGCTTAGCCATGCTTAGTTGTTTACTCTGGTACATATGGTTAATGAATCAGAGCTGCAAATGAATCTAGTATGACAGGATGATGTGGAATGATGAGAATATGTGATTAAACATGCTAAAAGGTTTGGATGAGCCGCCACATGGGATGTGGTTATTTGACTCATTCTTGTCGCCCTAGGACCCGAGTTCTTGTCTCTTGATCCAAGACTGAGCGTACGACCACACGTGGAGGTATGGGACTCCCGTCGACTCACTATCTTGCTTAGACTTATCCATGAGCTACCTAGTTCGGGCTTTCCATTTGGCATACGCATCAAAAAAAATTGAAACGAGATGGTGGAAGAGGTGCATACATACAGGATGTGGCCGGGGTGAAGGATGCTTGGTGGCATTGAACTGGATCCCCTGCACACAACGAACAGTTCCGCGTCCGAGAATGGCCAAACTCGCGATGGCGGACTAAAACCTTTTGGCGTGGCTCATGGAATAGGTCGACGTAAGGTAAAGGTTGTAGGTGATCACCACTCTGCCAGCGTCTCACAGAATGATGTCATGTGGCTAATGGAGTCGGTCGTCACGTGTGGGTAAAGTTGTACACCCCTGCAGGGTTAAATCTTTTCGAAAAGCCGTGTCCACGGTTATGGACGACTTGGAGACAGATGCCTGATCAGAGAGAACTTTAACCTCATCGTAAAACTTGAAAAGCAAAGTGTGAATAGGATTGCTTTCCTCTGGGGTTTCGAGGATGTAATCCTAGTGGACAGGTTCAGCTGATGATCATTTGGTGGATGTCTCAATGATTAAAGATATCGCTCTCTTACTCTTTTCAAATTTTTTGAGTAGTCGAGCTTTTACTCTTACTTGTTTTATGCAAATAAAGATTGCTTTATGCAAACAACTCCACAGAAAGCCTTTCTTAACCAAGTTTAGTTAATAGGATACGTAAGTCTTGCTGAGTACCCTATGTACTCACCCCCCTTTGTTGATAATTTTTGCAGCAGAATAAGTTCCACAAAGAAGTTGAGTTCCGTACGAAGATCGACACCGACGAGTAGCTTAGGGTTCCCAGACAGCAGCTTGGGGCTGCGGAATGGGTTGTCGCTGTTATGCTTCTGGCCTCTTAGGCCATGTGATCCTTGCTATGTCTAATAGCATAACCTTCCTTCCGTTGTCTGATATAATGTTGGTCAGTGACCTCTGTTTGTATTCCTTTGGATCTTTGCTCAGGTAAGAGCTTTACAATATTACCTTTGAGTCGTAGAGTCACTATTGTGTGCCAACTTTGGTTACCCATATCGTGCATGATGCGTGTATGGATATAAAGTGCACGAGAGGGGTTTAAGATTCTCGAGCTCTCTGTTATGCAGTCTTGGTTATGATTAGTTTCATGGTGCTTCGAGATATGTAGAGCCGATGTTTATTTCCGGCCTGCCTGCCGATGGTGTTCCGGCCTAGGACTGGTAACCCCAGTATCACTCGTTGCTAGCATGACTAATACACATAACATCTCTGTATAGCTTAGATCCCGGGGGTCCCCACAAGGAATGTCATTAAATTTAGCAATTTGGGGATATTGCATTGGGAATCACAAAAAAGATCATACAATGTACATAAAATATGGACACCCGCCGTGACTACGACTCTGGTTTTTTTTAGGGGTCAAAACCCATGTAGTGGTTTGTAGCGGGTCTAATAATGCGCTACCCAACCGTAAAAGGGTGTGGATGAGGATTCTTCGCGATACAGTACAAATAAGGTCATGATATATAATATATGTACGAAGGCAAAGTGACAATAAGTGACAATAATATAATCCTAATTATGGTTCGGTAGTGAACGACTATTATTGTTTTTTCTCCATTTATTGCTCCACTTTTGTGGGACAATCATATGTATTAGTTGCCATCATGGAGGAATGTCATTAAAGTTAGCAATTTGGGGATATTGCATTGGGAATCAGAAAGAAGATCATACAATGTACATAAAATATGGACGCCCGCCGTGACTACGACTCTGGGATCTTTTTTGGGGTCAAAACCCGTGTAGTGGTTTTAGCGGGTCTAATAATGCGCTACCCAGCCGTAGAAGCGTGTCGACAAGGATTCTTCGCAATACGGTACAAATAGGGTCATGAAATATAACATCTGTATGAAGGCAAAGTGACAATAAGTGACAATGATATAACCCTAATTATGGTTCGGTGGTGAATGACTATTATTGTTTTTTCTCCATTTATTGCTCCACTTTTGTGGGCCAATCATATGTATTAGTTGCCATCATGGAGGAATGTCATTAAAGTTAGCAATTTGGGGATATTGCATTGGGAATCAGAAAGAAGATCATACAATGTACATGAAATATGGACGTCCGCCGTGACTACGACTCTGGGATCTTTTTAGGGGTCAAAACCCATGAATTGGTTTGTAGAGGGTCTAATAATGCGCTACCCAACTGTAGAAGTGTGTGGACGAGGATTCTTCATGATACGGTTCAAATAGGGTCATGAAATATAACATATGTACGAAGGCAAAGTGACAATAAGTGACAATGATATAACCCTAATTATGGTTCGGTGGTGAATGACTATTATTGTTTTTTCACCATTTATTGCTCCACTTTTGTGGGCCAATCATATGTATTAGTTGCCATCATGGAGGAATGTCATTAAAGTTAGCAATTTGGGGATATTGCATTGGGAATCAGAAAGAAGATCATACAATGTACATGAAATATGGACGCCCGCCGTGACTACGACTCTGGGATCTTTTTAGGGGTCAAAACCCGTGTAGTGGTTTGTAGAGGGTCTAATAATACGCTACCCAACCGTAAAAGGGTGTTGACGAGGATTCTTCGTGATACGGTACAAATAGGGTCATGAAATATAACATATGTACGAAGGCAAAGTGACAATAAGTGACAATGATATAACCCTAATTATGGTTCGGTGGTGAACGACAATTATTGTTTTTTCTCCATTTATTGCTCCACTTTTGTGGGCCAATCCTATGTATTAGATGCCATCATGGAGGAATGTTATTAAATTTAGCAATTTGGGGATATTGCATTGGGAATCACAAGAAAGATCATACAATGTACATAAAATATGGACGCCCGCCGTGACTACGACTCTGGTTTTTTATAGGGGTCAAAACCCGTGTAGTGGTTTGTAGCGGGTCTAATAATGTGCTACCCAACCGTAGAAGGGTGTGGACGTGGATTCTTCGCGATACAGTACAAATAGGGTCATGATATATAACATATGTACGAATGCAAAGTGACAATAAGTGACAATAATATAATCCTAATTATGGTTCGGTAGTGAACGACTATTATTGTTTTTCTCCATTTATTGCTCCACTTTTGTGGGACAATCATATGAATTAGTTGCCATCATGGAGGAATGTCATTAAAGTTAGCATTTTGGGGATATTGCATTGGGAATCAGAAAGAAGATCATACAATGTACATAAAATATGGACGCCCGCCGTGACTACGACTCTTGGATCTTTTTAGGGGTCAAAACCCGTGTAGTGGTTTGTAGAGGGTCTAATAATGTGGTACCCAACCGTAGAAGGGTGTGGACGAGGATTCTTCGCGATATGGAACAAATATGGTCATGAAATATAACATATGTACAAAGGCAAAGTAACAATAAGTGACAATGATATAACCCTAATTATGGTTCGGTGGTGAACGACTATTATTGTTTTTTCTCTATTTATTGCTCCACTTTTGTGGGCCAATCATATGTAGTAGTTGCCATCATGGAGGAGTGTAATTAAAGTTAGCAATTTGGGGATATTGCATTGGGAATCAGAAAGAAGATCATACAATGTACATGAAATATGGACGCCCGCTGTGACTACGGCTCTGGGATTTTTTTAAGGGTCAAAACCCGTGTAGTGGTTTGTAGAGGGTCTAATAATGCGCTACCCAACCGTAGAAGGGTGTGGATGAGGATTCTTGGCGATACAGTACAAATAGGGTAATGAAATATAACATATGTACGAAGGCAAAGTAACAATAAGTGACAATGATATAACCCTAATTATGGTTCGGTGGTGAACGACAATTATGTTTTTTCTCTATTTATTGCTCCACTTTTCTGGTCCAATCATATGTATTAGTTGCCATCATGGAGGAATGTCATTAAATTTAGCAATTTGGGGATATTGCATTGGGAATCACAAAGAAGATCATACAATGTACATAAAATATGGACGCCCGCTATGACTACGACTCTGGTATTTTTCTAGGGGTAAAACCCGTATAGTGGTTTGTAGAGGGTCTAAGAATGTGCTACCCAACCGTAGAAGGGTGTGGACGAGGATTCTTCGGGATACAGTACAAATAGGGTCATGAAATATAACATATGTACGAAGGCAAAGTGACAATAAGTGACAATGATATAATCCTAATTATGGTTCGGTAGTGAACGACTATTATTGTTTTTTCTCAATTTATTGCTCCACTTTTGTGGGACAATCATATGTATTAGTTGCCATCATGGAGGAATGTTATTAAAGTTAGCAATTTGGGGATATTGCATTGGAAATCAAAAAGAAGATCATACAATGTACATGAAATATGGACGCCCGCCGTGACTATGACTCTGGAATCTTTTTAGGGGTCAAAACCCGGGTAGTGGTTTGTCGAGGTTCTAATAATGTGGTACCCAACCGTAGAAGGGTGTGGACAAGGATTCTTCGCGATACGGTACAAATAGGGTCACGAAATATAACATATGTACGAAGTCAAAGTGACAATAAGTGACAATGATATAACCCTAATTATGGTTCGGTGGTGAACGACTATTATTGTTTTCTCTCCATTTATTGCTCCACTTTTGTGGGCCAATCATATGTATTAGTTGCCATCATGGAGGAATGTCATTAAAGTTATTAATTTGGGGATATTGCATTGGGAATCAGAAAGAAGATCATACAATGTACATAAAATATGGACGCCCGCCGTGACTACGACTCTGGGATCTTTTTTGGGGTCAAAACCCGTGTACTGGTTTGTAGCGGGTCTAATAATGCGCTACCCAACCGTAGAAGCGTGTGGATGAGGATTCTTCACGATACGGTACAAATAGGGTCATGAAATATAACATCTGTACGAAGGCAAAGTGGCAATAAGTGACAATGATATAACCCTAATTATGGTTCGGTGGTGAACGACTATTATTGTTTTCTCTCCATTTACTGCTCCACTTTTGTGGGGCAATCATATGTATTAGTTGCCATCATGGAGGAATGTCATTAAAGTTAGCAATTTGGGGATATTGCATTGGGAATCCGAAAGAAGATCATACAATGTACATGAAATATGGACGCCCACCGTGACTACAACTCTGGGATCTTTTTAGGGGTCAAAACCCATGTAGTGGTTTGTAGAGGGTCTAATAATGCGCTACCCAACTGTAGAAGTGTGTGGACAAGGATTCTTCACGATATGGTTCAAATAGGGTCATGAAATATAACATATGTACGAAGGCAAAGTGACAATAAGTGACAATGATTTAACCCTAATTATGGTTCGGTGGTGAACGACTATTATTGTTTTTTCTTCATTTATTGCTCCACTTTTTGGGCCAATCATATGTATTAGTTGCCATTATGGAGGAATATCATTAAAGTTAGCAATTTGGGGATATTGCATTGGGAATCAGAAAGAAGATCATACAATGTACATGAAATATGGACGCCCGCCATGACTACGACTCTGGGATATTTTTAGGGGTCAAAAGCCGTGTAGTGGTTTCTAGAGGGTCTAATAATGCGCTACCCAACCGTAGAAGGGTGTGGATGAGGATTTTGTGCGATACGGTACAAATAGGGTCATGAAATATAACATATGTACGAAGGCAAAGTGACAATAAGTGACAATGATATAACGCTAATTATTGTTCGGTGGTGAACGACAATTATTGATTTTTCTCCATTTATTGCTCCACTTTTGTGGGCCAATCCTATGTATTAGATGCCATCATGGAGGAATGTCATTAAATTTAGCAATTTGGGGATATTGCATTGGGAATCACAAAAAAGATCATACAATGTACATAAAATATGGACGCCCGCCGTGACTACGACTCTGGTTTTTTTTAGGGGTCAAAACCTATGTAGTGGTTTGTAGCGGGTCTAATAATGCGCTACCCAATTGTAGAAGGGTGTGGACAAGGATTCTTTGCGATACAGTACAAATAGGGTCATGATATATAACATAGGTACGAAGGCAAAGTGACAATAAGTGACAATAATATAATCCTAATTATGGTTTGGTAGTGAACGACTATTATTGTTTTTTCTCCATTTATTGCTGCACTTTTGTGGGACAATCATATGTATTAGTTGCCATCATGGAGGAATGTCATTAAAGTTAGCAATTTGGGGATATTGCATTGGGAATCAGAAAGAATATCATACAATGTACATGAAATATGGACGCCCGCCGTGACTACGACTCTGGGATCTTTTTAGGGGTCAAAACCCGTGTATTGGTTTGTAGAGGGTATAATAATGCGCTACCCAATCGTAGAAGTGTGTGGACGAGGATTCTTCACGATATGGTTCAAACAGGGTCATGAAATATAACATATGTATGAAGGCAAAGTGACAATAAGTGACAATGATATAACCCTAATTATGGTTCGGTGGTGAATGAGTATTATTGTTTTTTCTCCATTTATTGCTCCACTTTTGTGGGCCAATCATATGTATTAGTTGCCATCATGGAGGAATTGTGGGGGCCCCGGACCGCTTGTCTGAAACACCCGTTATGCATACAATTCATGATCCCAGAAATGCTCATGAATCCACATAACCGAACTGGTAATGAAAGTACATCATCCATACAACCGAAATTAAATTAGTTTTACAACAATGGCATCATGGCCAAGTCTTACATCAAACGCCTCGAGGGCGAAGATCAACACATAACACAACGGATAACAATAGCATCATCGTCGGGCCCAAGTCACGCCTTAAACCCTACAGGCAGCTGACCGGGAGAACGGCCTAGTTCGCGAAGTCGTCATCGAAACCTTCATCTTCCTCATAGTCATCGAAGTCTGACCAAGTAAATAGCCAAGGACAAAGCCGTGAGTACATTGTGGAATTGTACTCGCAAACCACCTAAGAGGAACAATATGCAAGAGGTATGCAAGTATGGCTTGTAGCAAGGGTGGCTCTATGCTAAGTTTGTTTTCAAAAACTTTCTTGTGTCGATATAGCATGTTAAGAACATGATCAACGACATTTCTATATCCTTTAAAAACATTTTTAAAACAATTTTTTAGTAAAATCTCTAGGAAGGGTAACCCAAGTTGTCATTTCCTTTATTCCAATCTCAATTTTCCACGGTAGTACCCTCATGGGTACTTCGAACCATCTCCTCTTTCCTTTTTCCACAAAAATCCCTTTTTTAAATACAAAACCAGCCCAGGTTAAGTATGGCCATTCCAACCGTCCATGACCGAGGACGCGGCTATTCGAATAGATTGACACTCTGCAGAGGTTGTACACTTTTCCCACAAGATTCGATAAATCCGCCGGGACTCTACCACAGACCGTCATACACAAGTATGCGGGTTTCGGATAATCAAACAAAACCTTTCGCTTGTCTACCCTAGCATAAGGGCCTACCCAATGGAGTTGTTTCTCCCCGAAAAACCCTGACAGTCTACCCCCTTTCATCCTCATTGGGAGTAACCCCGGTGCCACGGCAGGAGACCCACTGTGTCTTCCGGGCGGGTCAGCTCAAGTGCCTCCCGCTACACTATTGCCCTCTCTTATTGTAGCAATCTGGATTCCGGGGTCCAGAGACCCTTTATATAGTTTTTGCTCAAGTGCCTCCCGCTATACTATTGCCCTCTCTTATTTGGGTGTCCCAACCTAGAGTTTTTGCTCCACTAAACAAGGCTACAAGGGGTAACATGATGGTAAGCATCAAGCTTCTACTAAATAATGGAGTAAGTAGGTGTTGAGGGGTGTCATCTTTAAAGATCATATCAAGTGACTAGTGGAGCCTAGTCGCCAATGAATCGCTATCGAGAGGTAATAGCAATTATAAAAAGAACAATGCATCTTTGAATAAACATAAATGGAAAGACTTGCATAAATAAAACTAGGATCAAGACATGCAACAAGTAAAGGTGGCTTGCCTTGGGTGGCTATTTGTCCCTGGACTTCTTCAAATTCTTCAAAGTCTTCCACACCGAACTCGTCAATGGTCGGGTCTAGCGTCGCGAAAAGAAAATAAGGCACAAAATCAACATACAAGCATACACACCATACCAACATACCACAACAAGCAATTCGAGAAAAGCACTCAAGAGGTTCAAATAACTAGTTTGTTACTACTCAAGGTTGCTGCAAAACCTTTGTCAAAGTTTTAGGGTTTTCAAATATTAAGAGTTCTCTTAATAAGCTTCAAAAAATTAGAATTTGAACAAAGCATGGTTCAACAATAAAATCACTATTTAAACTACACAAGGGCTAAGAGTAAGGGACCAGTGGGAATTGATGGATATAGATATTACTACCCTAGTGCAATTGTTCCAAATGAATTTTAATGTTTTAAACAAAAACTCCTAGCAAAAAAAAATTCAGTTTTTGAAATAGGTGCTAACAACACTAAGCACTACAATTATACTAGAACAACAAATTAATAGGGGTAATTGCAAAAGGGACTAATACTAATAGAGAGAGGATAAAATTTAAGAATTTTTGGCGCAGGTTTCACCTAATTTGGATTTACGGTTTTGAAACTATTCAGATTTGAAGTTGCAGTTTTTAAACAAAAGATAAATATTTTCGTCCAAAAAAAAACTAAGCGGGCGGAATTCGGTCATGGGCCAAGCGAGCGGAGCAGGCCGGCCCAACTATACGCACTCGGCGCGGCTAAGAGAAAAAAAATGAAAGGGTATCAGGGCACCCAGGCCGTTGGATTGGAAGGAGATCCGACGGCCGGGGACCCTTCTCCCTCGCTGGGCATGCACAGGGGCTGAGGAAGCCCTAGTTGGGCACTGTGATCGACGGGGCGGCCAGGGACTCACCAGGGGATGGCGGCGGTCGACGGCGAGGTGGCAGCGGGGTAGCAGGAGGTTGGGGACGCGTCTGGCGGCAGCTCCAAGCCCTGCAGCGCCAACTGCTGCAGCGACACGGGCTCTCCTCCCCTGCAGATGCTCCCTGGAACGGCTTGACGGCGGAGCCTCCGGCCAACTCTGCGCAGGGAAAAGAACCGCAGAGGTTATCTGAGACAAGGGGTGCTTGATTGGGAGGGAAAAGAGGCCGGGGAAGGCTTGGAGAGGGCGTCCACCTCCACGTTCCCATCGCTCTCTGCAGCGAGAGGGAGAGAAGGGCAGCGCTCTCGCTCCTAGGAGTGAGGTGTGGAGGAGAGGGGAGTGGTGTGAGGGGCTGAGGGGCTCGGGGGTGGGCTTAAATAGCTGCGGGGGAGCTCGGGCTAGTGGGGTGGGCGGTGGCCATGGCCAATCGACGAGCAAGAGCTGACGTAGGGGCAATGGATGCCGCTGATGTAGGAGGGCATATGTCATCGCAGGGATGGTTCAGGAGGGCATGCTTGAACGGGGCTGCGTTGCTTGATCGGTTTCCGCTTTGTATGTGTGACAAGGTGATCTCGAGCGTGCCAGGCATCGCTCGCCCGGGGTGGGTTCGGTCATGTACGTGCAAGGTAGAGGGTTAGGTGAGGCCTGTGTTGGTGGGCTGGGCCAAAGAGGGGAAATAGATAGAGGAAGGAAGGAGTGAGGCAAGATTGAAATATTCAAACAAATACATCGGTCTAAATGCAACAAAGAGATACAAAGAGGTTCAAAGAGGGAAAAAATGGGTAGGATTGCTGCAAGGCTGAGAGGGTTGAGATGATCAAAGGTCTTTTTTTTTGAGAAAACAAGGGAGGCTCAAGATGAGGTTTTACTTGAGTAAGGAATATTCAGATTTAAAGTGACAAGGAATAAATGAGGTGGGTTTTGGAAATTTTGAAAATGATCAAGAGGGTTTTCAATAAAGTAGACATGGCCTCCAATTCATTTAGAGTAAAAAAACAAGTAGAGGTGGTATTGTTGTTTTGAAATTTTGAAGGTAGCTCAAAGGATGGTGGGAGTGGTTAGGTACTTTGCCCTAATTTGAGCATTGTATACTCTTCCCCTTATTTTGAAAGCGAATTTTGAAGCAAGAAAGAGTAGAGAAAATATTTTTAAAGCATGAAGTTTGAAAAGGAAAAGTAAAATAGGAGTAAAGATTATTTTTGGGAGAAACAAGGTGAGGTATTATTCCTCTCATTAAACTTTTGATGTTTTATAAACAAAAGCCCTTTTTAATGAATCAAGGAATGAGATAGTTCTAGAGAATGAAATTTGGGAGAGAAAAGAGAAACAACTCTTTTTTTTCAAGATTACAAAAGAGAAAGTAATCTCATAAGTCACAGAGACATATGGTTTTTGTTGCATAATTTAAAAGATAAAATGATCTTTGAAAATAAAGTGGGAGATGGAAATATTGATATGGTGAGTGTCATTGTGTCAAGGAGACATGAAAAGCTAAGGAAACAATGAGGGTTTGCTAGATATGAAAGCACAAGGTTTTGATTGAGCTATGCACATCTACAAGTAGCTCAAGAATAAATCAGAAGGAAAAAGGTGCTGAGTATTGCATAGGGAAGGCAACAGGGGTGAGGTGATGGAGAGGATAAGGTTCAAGATGTTATTTGAGGGTTTTAAAACCATGCTCGGATGATAGTTCTTAGGGATAGGATAAGCATAAATTTTTATTAGGTAAGAACTAAAGGTGATGTGTTGGGTCACAGACCCAAGTAGATAAAACTACCCCACAAGAATTCTATCAAGGTCAACACAGATCAACACAAGCCAAACAACCAATCAACACAATAAAGTTTCTATGGGTATGTGCTCATGATATGACCATGTCATGGAAATACTTTGAAAATGGCTTTGAGGAAGAAAAGAGTTTTGTGGGAGATACCATAGCTTTGGTTACCTTTATTTTCTTAAAAAAATGGAGACATTATATCCCCTTTATAAAAGTTTTCTCCTACATACTACAAATACATTTGGAAAAGTTCTTATAAAGCATAAGCCTATAAAATATTAGTTTTGCAAGATAGTGGGACCATCTTAAAGATCCCTTTAGATTTTATGAAGACTTAGTTTTTGGAAAAAAAACTTTGTGTCAAAAGAATCTTGGCAATTTGTTTTGGAGAAGTCAAATCATTTTAGAAAATGAGAGGTTGCCAAGATAATATATTTACAAAATAGTTTTTAGTGCGACATGATCAAGAGCACAAGAATTGTGTTGATTAACAATATTATTTCAGAAATCAATTCTAACAGACACAACAAACAAGTCAAACATGCACAAAAGTTTTAGTAGGTTTGATTAACTGCAAAAAGTTTTTGTTGGCCCTCATTTTTGCCTTTCTAAACTTTGCTTAAACATGTTTACAAATGTTGGGGTGTCACAGATCTTCCCCCCTTAAAAGAATCTCGTCCCCGAGATTCCTAAGTGTAGCGCTAGGGAAGTTTAGAGACTAGATCGGTGTTAGGTCACATCTTCAAGGGTACTGGATCCTTTTGTCGAGTTGTCATTTTTGTGTTTCATGCATCATCGCTTTGATCCTTGGATAACCTTGGTCTTGAGTTTTATTTTCGGTGTATTGGGGCACGAAGCAACATTCTCCTTGGGGCATTCCCGGGAGAAATGACCGGACTCTCCGCAAGTGTAACACCTGCTCTTGCACTTGAGGTAGTTGATGTTCTTGATCCCGTGGATGTGGTCACCACCAGTCTTCGAGTTAGTCTTGCTTGTAATTTTTAGATTTTTCATCGATCAAGGTCTTCCCGATCTCCGACTTCATTTCTTGACCTCCTCTTGTGAAGCTTTGAGAAGCTATACGGAAACTGCCTTGTTGGATGCTAGCTAACGAAGTTACTAAGAATTCCATGGGGCACTTGTTAGGAGTGTGATCATTGCCTTTGCATAGGTAGCACGTGATGAGTCTTGTGGTGCAGTCTTGGATAGAGTGGATGGCTCCGCAGTTAGGACAGTCCCCGGGACACTTGCTTGCTGGATGGCCTTCTTCTCCGCAGCGGCTACAAGCCTTCTTCTCAAGGTTTTTCATGTTAGATAAGGTGTTTGTAGGGCAATCACTAGATATGCGGTATTGATCTCCACATGAAAAACATATGTGCAAGGGGTTTAGGCCTTCTTTCCCTTTTTCTTGGCTTCTAGACAGAGATACCCTTGGGGGTGTTCGAGATTGGCGACCTCCTTTTGAATTTGCTCCAAGTGTGGACTTGAATTTTCGTGAATACTTTTGGTTCATCAAAAACATGCTGTGTTGAAATATCTTATAGAATTGGTCATATACCAAATTAGGATCAATGTCAGAGCTTGGATCCATCTTTGAGGGAGCTGAAGTTAGGTACAAGGACATAAAAAGGGAACATATTTTTAGGGGGGGGGGTAATGCCAAAGATGTGGAAAAATACAACTAAACTCCTTAGTTTAAAATTAAGATCATCCAAACACTTCCTCATAAGCAACAATCAAGACCACATCATAATATACTTAACAATCATAAAGATGAGTTAACATTTAACCATTACAAGGACTGGACTCGCGTTAGAAATGGAAGATACAATCTTTTTCCTATGGCGCGAGAGTGAACCTATGATGTGATCTCACGCGTCATCCTCAAGTTCCAAAAGGATAGAGGGGTAGTCCGATCCCATGATGCAAACGAGATATTCATTTTTGGGTGCTTCGTCTTCACTCGGGGCTTTGGAGGATGATGCCTTGGAGGATGCTAACTTCTTGGTAAGTCGTTGGTTTTCAGCCTTGAGGCAACGCTCTCGAGCCTTCAATAAGGTGCAATCCATCCTTAGGAGGGTATTTTCCCTACGCAGTTTGTCTAGATCCTCCTGGTGGTGCTGAAGGGGATACTCTAGATTTTCCATCTGGTGTCCAATCTGGCATTCTGGGAAAGCTTCTACAGGGAGTCCATACTTGTCTCTCCGTCCGAAGTGCTGGTATGAGCTGTGCTGAAGCTCTTCTTTGTGGATCTCACATAGGCGTGCCATGGCTTCTTGCATTGCACGGATTACTCTGTCCATCCAGCTTTTATCTAGAAATTTGTAGATGATATCCTTTGAGTTGGGATCTTCGGGTTTCTTGGGGATATATGTCCTGATTATCCAATGTGATCTTTGTGGGGAAGCTCCTCGAAGATGAACTCCTTCAATCTCGGGTGGAAGGCGTCCCACTTGGTCTACCAGATTCTTCAGTTCTACCTCAAAAGGATAGTCTCCTTCTCCAACTCGATGATGCTCCATAGTGTTGACCTTTACAATTTAAGAGCTTTTTAAGTCAGTGTGCAATATTTTAAGCATGAAAAGTGTTTAACTTTGTGAACGTAGATTTTGAAAAAGAAGAGGAGAGACATAGGCAAATATTTTATGCGTATAATCATCTCTTTGTTTTTATAAAAATATGGTCCTATCTATCGCCCATGCTAACTACGGTCTCCTACAGTCAGGATGGCTCTGATACCAGCTCTGTGGGGGCCCCGGAACGCTTGTCCGAAACACCCATTATGCATATAATTCATGATCCCAGAAATGCTCATGAATCCACATAACCGAACTGGTAATCAAAGTACATCATCCATACAACTGAATTTAAAATAGTCTTACAACAATGGCATCATGGCAAAGTCTTACATCAAACGCCTCGAAGGCGAAGTTCAACACATAACACAGCGGATAACAGTAGCATCATCATCGGGCCCAAGTCACGCCTTAAACCCTACAGGCAGCTGACCGGGAGAATGGCCTAGTTTGCGAAGTCGTCATCGAAACCTTTATCTTCCTCATAGTCATCGAAGTTTGACCAAGTAAATAGCCAGGGACAAAGCCGTGAGTACATTGTGGAATTGTACTCACAAACCACCTAAGAGGAACAATATGCAAGAGGTATGCAAGTATGGCTTGTAGCAAGGGTGGCTCTATGCTAAGTTTGTTTTCAAAAACTTTCTTGTGTCGATATAGCATGTTAAGAACATGATCGATGATATTTCTATATCCTTTAAAAACATTTTTAAAACAATTTTTAGTAAAATCTCTAGGAAGGGTAACCCAAGTTGTCATTTCCTTTATTCCAATCTCAATTTTCCACAGTAGTACCCTCATGGGTACTCCGAACCACCTCCTCTTTCCTTTTTCCACAAAAATCCCTTTTTTAAAAACAAAACCAGCCCAGGTTAAGTATGGCCATTCCAACTGTCCATGACCGAGGACGCAGCTATTCGAATAGATTGACACTCTGCAGAGGTTGTACACTTTTCCCACAAGATTCGATAAATCCACCGGGACTCTACCACAGACCGTCATACACAAGTATGCGGGTTTTGGATAATCAAACAAAACCTTTCGCTTGTCTACCCTAGCATAAGGGCCTACCCAATGGAGTTGTTTCTCCCTGGCAAACCCCGACAGTCTACCCCCTTTCATCCTCATTGGGAGTAACCCCGGTGCCACGGCAGGAGACCCACTGTGTCTTCCAGGCGGGTCAGCTCAAGTGCCTCCCGCTATACTATTGCCCTCTCTTATTGTAGCAATCCGGATTCCGGGGTCCAGAGACCCTTTATATAGTTGTGAGGCCTCCCATGCTAAGGTAAACAAACTACGAGTTAAGCCCCGTCCCATCTGAGGGTAATGTGGTTGCACGGGAATAAGTTGGTTTGGTGAACACTTATACGCAGTGCCCTTTTATAAAAACTCCTTCCATCGTCTCCATTCAATTTTCCAATAAAAACATTTAGAAAACTTCCTTTTTCCAAATCTTACACTTGGGCAAAGTCAAACCTCCCCAAGGATTTCAAAAACATTTCCCAATAATATTTGAGTGTCCCAACCTAGAGTTTTTGCTCCACTAAACAAGGCTACAAGGGGTAACATGATGGTAAGCATCAAGCTTCTACTAAATAATGGAGTAAGTAGGTGTTGAGGGGTGTCAACTTTAAAGATGATATCAAGTGACTAGTGGAGACTAGAGGTAATAGCAATTATAAAAAGAACAATGCATCTTTGAAAAAAATAAATGGAAAGACTTGCATAAATAAAACTAGGATCAAGACATGCAACAAGTAAAGGTGGCTTGCCTTGGGTGGCTATTTGTCCCTGGACTTCTTCAAATTCTTCAAAGTCTTCCTCACCGAACTCGTCAATCGTTGGGTCTAGCGTCGTGAAAAGAAAATAAGGCACAAAATCAACATACAAGCATACACACCATACCAACATACCACAACAAGCAATTCGAGAAAAGCACTCAAGAGGTTCAAATAACTAGTTTGTTACTACTCAAGGTTGCTGCAAAACCTTTGTCAAAGTTTTAGGGTTTTCAAATATTAAGAGTTCTCTTAATAAGCTTCGAAAAATTAGAATTTGAACAAAGCATGGTTCAACAATAAAATCACTATTTAAACTACACAAGGGCTAAGAGTAAGGGACCAGTGGGAATAGATGGATATAGATATTACTACCCTAGTGCAATTGTTCCAAACAAATTTTAAACTTTTAAACAAAAACTGCTAGCAAAAAAAATTCAATTTTTGAAATAGGTGCTAACAACACTAAGCACTACAATTATACTAGCACAACAAATTAACAGGGGTAATTGCAAAAGGGACTAATACTAATAGAGAGAGAGGATAAAATATAAGAATTTTTGGCGCAGGTTTCACCTAATTTGGATTTACGGTTTTGAAACTATTCAGATTTGAAGTTGCAGTTTTTAAACAAAAGATAAATATTTTTGTCCAAAAAAAAACTAAGCAGGCGGAATTCGGTCATGGGCCAAGCGAGCGGAGCAGGCCGGCCCAACTATACGCACCCGGCGCGGCTAAGAGAAAAAAAACGAAAGGGTATCAGGGCACCCAGGCTGTTGGATTAGAAGGAGATCCGACGGCCGGGGACCCTTCTCCCTCACTGGGCATGCACGGGGGCTGAGGAAGCCCTAGCTGGGCACTGTGATCGACGGGGCGGCCAGGGACTCACCAGGGGATGGCAGCGGTCGACGACGAGGTGGCGGCGGGGTAGCAGGAGGTCGGGGACACGTCTGGCGGTAGCTCCAAGCCCTACAGTGCCGACTGCTGCAGCGGCACGGGCTCTCCTCCTCCGCAGATGCTCCCTGGAACGGCTTGATGGCGGCGCCTCCGGCCAACTCTGCGCAGGGAAAAGAACCGCAGAGGTTATCTGAGGCAAGGGGTGCTTGATTGGGAGGGAAAAGAGGCCGGGGGAGGCTTGGAGAGGGCGGCCACCTCCACGTTCCCTCGCAGAGAACTATGGCTCCATCGCTCTCTGCAGCAAGAGGGAGAGAAGGGCAGCGCTCTCGCTCCTGGGAGTGAGGTGTGGAGGAGAGGGGAGTGGTGTGAGGGGCTGAGGGGCTCGGGGGTGGGCTTAAATAGCTGCGGGGGAGCTCGGGCTAGTGGGGTGGGCGGTGGCCATGGCCAATCGACGAGCAAGGGCTGACGTAGGGGCAATGGATGCCGCTGACGTAGGAGGGCATACGTCATCATAGGGATGGTTCAGGAGGGCATGCTTGAATGGGGCTGCGTCGCTTGATCGGTTTCCGCTTTGTATGTGTGACAAGGTGATCTCGAGCATGCCAGGCATCGCTCGCCCGGGGTGGGTTCGGTCATGTACGTGCAAGGTAGAGGGTTAGGTGAGGCCTGTGTTGGTGGGCTGGGCCAAAGAGGGGAAAACAGATAGAGGAAGGAAGGAGTGAGGCAAGATTGAAATATTCAAACAAATACATCGGTCTAAATGCAATAAAGAGATACAAAGAGGTTCAAAGAGGGAAAAAATGGGTAGGATTGCTGCAAGGCTGAGAGGGTTGAGATGATCAAAGGTCTTTTTTTTGAGAAAACAAGGGAGGCTCAAGATGAGTTTTTATTTGAATAAGGAATATTCAAATTTAAAGTGACAAGGAATAAATGAGGTGGGTTTTGGAAATTTTGAAAATGATCAAGAGGGTTTTCAATAAAGTAGACATGGCCTCCAATTCATTTAGAGTAAAAAAACAAGTAGAGGTGGTATTGTTTGTGGGGACCCCGGGTTCTAAGCTATACAGAGATGTTATGTGTATTAGTCACACTAGCAACGAGTGATACTGGGGTTACCAGTCCCAGGCCGGAGCACCATCGGCAGGCAGGTCGGAATTAAACATCGGCTCTACACATCTCGAAGCGCCGTGAAACTAATCATAACCAAGACTGCATAACAGAGAGCTCGAGAATCTTAAACCCCTCTCGTGCACTTTATATCCATGCACGCATCATGCACGAGATGGGTAACCAAAGTTGGTACACAACAGTGACTCTACGACTCAAAAGTAATATTGCAAAGCTCTTACCAGAGCAAAGAACCAAAGTATTACAAACAGAGGTCACTGACCAACATTCCATCAGACAATGGAAGGAGGTTATGCTATTAGACATAGCAGGGAAAACATGGCATAAGAGGCCAGAAGCATAACAGCGACAACCCATTCCGCAGCCCCAAGCTGATGTCTGGGAACCCCAAGCTACTCGTCGGGGTCGATCTTCGTACGGAACTCATCGTTGTTGTGGAACTTACTCTGCTGCAAAAATATCAACAAAGGGGGGGGGGTGAGTACATAGGGTACTCAGCAAGACTTACGTATCCTATTGGCTAAACTTGGTTAAGAAAGGCTTTCTATGGAGTTGTTTGCATAAAGCTATCTTTATTTGCATAAAACAAGTAAGAGTAGAAGCTCGACTACTCAGAACATTTGAAAAGGGGTAGGAAAGCGATATCTTTGATCATTGAGACAACCACCGAAAAATCATCATCAGCTGAACCTATCCACTAGGATTACATCCTCGAAACCCCAGAGGAATGCAATCCTATTCACACTTTGCTTTTCAAGTTTTACGATAAGGTTAAGGTTCTCTATGATCAAGCATCTGTCTCCAAGTCGTCCATAACCGTGGACACGGCTTTTCGAAAAGATTTAACCCTGCAGGGGTGTACAACTTTACCCACACGTGACGACCGTCCCCTGGACCCTTGCAAGGAGTCTTAGCGGGGTGATGGCCGCCTACAACCTTTACCTTACGTCGACCTATTCCATGAGCCACGCCAAAAGGTTCTAGCCGCCATCGCGAGATCGGCCATTCTCGGACGCGGAACCGTTCGTTGTGAGTCGAGGTTGGTTTACCAGAGGAATCCACCTCAATCAGCCTCGGCCACGTCCCTATATGATGCACCTCTTCCACCATCTCATTTCACTTTCGATGCATATGCCAAATGGAAAGCTCGAACTAGGTAGCTCATGGATAAGTCTAAGCAAGTTAGTGAGTCGACGGGAGTCCCATACCTCCACGTGTGGTCGTACGCTCAGTCTTGGATCAAGAGACAAGAACTCGGGTCCTAGGGCGACAAGAATGAGTCAAACAACCACATCCCAATGTGGCGGCTCATCCAAGCCTTTTAGCATGTTTAAACACACAATTCTCATCATACCACGTCATCCTGTCATACTAGATTCATTTGCAGCTCTGATTCATTAATCATATGTACCAGAGTAAACAACTAAGCATGGCTAAGCATTTCAGATCTATAAAAGCTCTAGCGACGCACACAAGCAAAACCTAGTCATGCTAGGAGCAGTGGATCAGGGTATTTAGGCGACAAGAATGGAACATGCATTAGATAGGTTAACTCTATCCATCGATAAAAGACAGTTGAACCGTATATTGCAAAATAGTAAGTTTTGAAATACTTTAAAACCATAGGTTCAGGAGGGGGGCTGCTTGACTTGTTGTTGATAACCAAAATAAAATAGACATCCAGGGTTTTCCTTCTTGACTTGTTCATTGATGGACAAGTATTGATCCTCGGTGTTGTTGATCTTCACATCGGACTCGTTGCTCACATCGACTTTGGATCCTACCGGGGAGAAGCAGAAACACCAAAAAAGGAATAGCAGTCAAGCATGGCATCGATGTGCAAGCAATAATGATGATATGACAAGTTTATGTTGCTCAAAATAAACCCTAATACTAGCTAGTCAGATAACGGGGTTTTCGGATGACTCCGAAACAGGGATCCGATAAACCCTACATTTCACCGGAGGGGGTACGATTGCTCTTCTAATTAGGCAGGGTTTAAACTTGTTTAATAATGCATGATGATAGCATAAGTAGATAGCTTTCATTTTTCTGAACATTTTCATATATTATTCATAATTTTCTGATACAGTATGAATATTCTATGAATTTTACAACATTTGCTTATTTTCTGGAATTAACAGAAAACTGGAAACACTTTTACACCGAGGGCTACCCTAGCCCCTGTGGCTGACAGATGGGCCCGAGGCCACCTCAGCGGACACGTTGCCAAACAGGCCCAGGCCACGTTGGGTCATGCTGGGCAGCCTTGCCCATGCCCGTAGGCACTCACTGGGCAGGGTTGGCCGGTTCCGGCGGCGGAGCGGGGCTCTGACGGGAGGAAGAGCAGGGAAGGAGACGCGGAGGCTCACCCTGAGCTCAATGCCGGACTCGGAAGGGACGGGGGAGACCGGATGGCGTCGAATCACCGGCGGTGGAGCTCGGGCATCTGCGACGAAGATGATGACGGCGCCGACGATTGCGGGCGAACCGGCTCGATTCCTCGTACGGGAGTGAAGAGGGAGGCATGGGGGAGCATCTGGGCAACTCGGCCTGGCTTGGGGAGGACTAGAACAGCGGCAGAGAGAGGCGGCCATGGCGGCGACCTCGGGTATGCGCGGGAAGAGAAGGAGAGAGGGAGAGAGCGAAGGAGAAGAGGAAGAGAGGGAGAAAGTTGGGCTGGCTTTCGGCCCAAAACAGAGAAGAGGGTTTTTTTTCCTTCAAAAGTATTTTCTATTTTCTGTTTCCAAAGAAAACCCCTATTTTGACTTATCTGGAAATTCAAACTAGTTTTAAGATATTAAACTATTCATGGAACCTCTGAATACAAGTAGAAGCTCCATGATTTTTTGTTTACAAACTTTTTGAAATATTTTGAAAGCATTTCAAATATAGAGATTTACTCCCGTTAGGGTTTTTACTTCAATTAAAAATGCGAAATTTTCTTAGTGGATTTTTAGATGATGCTAAATGATGCAAATGCACTTAATTACAAACATGGGCTGTTACATTGTTGTTTTGAAATTTTGAAGGTAGCTCAAAGGATGGTGGGGGTGGTTAGGTACTTTGCCCTAATTTGAGCATTGTATACTCTTCCCCTTATTTTAAAAGCGAATTTTGAAGCAAGAAAGAGTAGAGAAAATATTTTTAAAGCATGAAGTTTGAAAAGGAAAAGTAAAATAGGAGTAAAGATTATTTTTGGGAGAAACAAGGTGAGGTATTATTCCTCTCATTAAACTTTTGATGTTTTATAAACAAAACCCCTTTTTAATGAATCAAGGAATGAGATAGTTCTAGAGAATTAAATTTGGGAGAGAAAAGAGAAACAACTCTTTTTTTTCAAGATTACAAAAGAGAAAGTAATCTCATAAGTCACAGAGACATATGGTTTTTGTTGCATAATTTAAAAGATAAAATGATCTTTGAAAATAAAGTGGGAGATGGAAATATTGATATGGTGAGTGTCATTGTGTCAAGGAGACATGAAAAGCTAAGGAAACAATGAGGGTTTGCTAGATATGAAAGCACAAGGTTTTGATTGAGCTATGCACATGTACAAGTAGCTCAAGAATAAATCAGAAGGAAAAAGGTGCTAAGTATTGCATAGGGAAGGCAGCAGGGGTGAGGTGATGGAGAGGATAAGGTTCAAGATGTTATTTGAGGGTTTTAAAACCATGCTCAGATGATAGTTCTTAGGGATAGGATAAGCATAAATTTTTATTAGGTAAGAACTGAAGGTGATGTGTTGGGTCACAGACCCGAGTAGATAAAACTACCCCACAAGAATTCTATCAAGGTCAACACAGATCAACACAAGCCAAACAACCAATCAACACAATAAAGTTTCTATGGGTATGTGCTCATGATATGACCATGTCATGGAAATACTTTGAAAATGGCTTTGAGGAAGAAAAGAGTTTTGTGGGAGATACCATAGCTTTGGTTACCTTTATTTTCTTAAAAAAATGGAGACATTATATCCCCTTTATAAAAGTTTTCTCCTATATACTACAAATACATTTGAAAAAGTTCTTATAAAGCATAAGCCTATAAAATATTAGTTTTGCAAGATAGTGGGACCATCTTAAAGATCCCTATAGATTTTATGAAGACTTAGTTTTTGGAAAAAAAAACTTTGTGTCAACAGAATCTTGGCAATTTGTTTTGGAGAAGTCAAATCATTTTAGAAAACGAGAGGTTGCCAAGATAATATATTTACAAAATAGTTTTTAGTGCAACATGATCAAGAGCACAAGAATTGTGTTGATTAACAATATTATTTCAGAAATCAATTCTAACAGACACAACAAACAAGTCAAACATGCACAAAAGTTTTAGTAGGTTTGATTAACTGCAAAAAGTTTTTGTTGGCCCTCATTTTTGCCTTTCTAAACTTTGCTTAAACATGTTTACAAACGTTGGGGTGTCACAGGAATGTCATTAAAGTTAGCAATTTGGGGATATTGCATTGGGAATCAGAAAGAAGATCATACAATGTACATGAAATATGGACGCCTGCCGTGACTACGACTCTGGGATCTTTTTATGGGTCAAAACCCGTGTAGTGGTTTGTAGAGGGTCTAATAATGCGCTACCCAACCGTAGAAGGGTGTGGATGAGGATTCTTCATGATACGGTACAAATAGGGTCATGAAATGTAACATATGTACGAAGGCAAAGTGACAATAAGTGACAATGATATAACGCTAATTATGGTTCGGTGGTGAACGACAATTATTGTTTTTTATCCATTTATTGCTCCACTTTTGTGGGCCAATCCTATGTATTAGATGCCATCATGGAGGAATGTCATTAAATTTAGCAATTTGGGGATATTGCATTGGGAATCACAAGAAAGATCATACAATGTACATAAAATATGGACGCCCGCCGTGACTACGACTCTGGTTTTTTATAGGGGTCAAAACCCGTGTAGTGGTTTGTAGCGGGTCTAATAATGCGCTACCCAACCGTAGAAGGGTGTGGACGAGGATTCTTCGTGATATAGTACAAATAGGGTCATGATATATAACATATGTACGAATGCAAAGTGACAATAAGTGACAATAATATAATCCTAATTATGGTTCGGTAGTGAACGACTATTATTGTTTTTTCTCCATTTATTGCTCCACTTTTGTGGGTCAATCATATGTATTAGTTTCCATCATGGAGGAATGTCACTAAAGTTAGCAATTTGGGGATATTTCATTGGGAATCAGAAAGAAGATCATACAATGTACATGAAATATGGACGCCCGCCGTGACTACGACTCTGGGATTTTTTTAGGGGTCAAAACCCATGTAGTGATTTGTAGAGGGTCTAATAATGCGCAACCCAATCGTAGAAGGGTGTGGACGAGGATTCTTCATGATACGGTACAAATAGGGTCATGAAATATAAGATATGTATGAAGGCAAAGTGACAATAAGTGATAATGATATAACCCTAATTATGGATCGGTGGTGAACGACTATTATTGTTTTTTCTCCATTTATTGCTCCACATTTGTGGGCCAATCATATGTATTAGTTGCCATCATGGAGGAATGTCATTAAAGTTAGCAATTTGGGGATATTGCATTGGGATTCAGAAAGAAGATCATATAATGTACATGAAATATGGATGCCCGTCGTGACTACGACTCTGGGATTTTTTCAGGGGTCAAAACCCGTGTATTGGTTTGTAGAGGGTCTAACAATGCGCTACCCAACCGTAGAAGGGTGTGGACGAGGATTCTTCGCGATACGGTACAAATAGGGTCATGAAATATAACATATGTACAAAGGAAAAGTGACAATAAGTGACAATGACATAACCCTAATTATGGTTCGGTGGTGAACAACAATTATTGTTTTTTCTCCATTTATTGCTCCACTTTTGTGGGCCAATCATATGTATTAGTTTCCATCATGCAGGAATGTCATTAAAGTTAGCAATTTGGAGATATTGTATTGGGAATCAGAAAGAAGATCATACAATGTACATGAAATATGGACGCCCGCCGTGACTACGATCTGACATTTTTTTAGGGGTCAAAACCCATGTAGTGGTTTGTAGAGGGCCTAATAATGCGCTACCCAATCGTAGAAGGGTGTGGACGAGGATTCTTCAGGATACAGTACAAATAGGGTCATGAAATATAACATATGTACGAAGGCAAAGTGACAATAAGTGACAATGATATAATCCTAATTACGTTCAGTAGTGAATGACTATTATTGTTTTTTCTCCATTTATTGCTCCACTTTTGTGGGAGAATCATATGTATTAGTTGCCATCATGGAGGAATGTCATTAAAGTCTGCAATTTGGGGATATTGCATTGGGAATCAAAAAAAAGATCATACAATGTACATGAAATATGGACGCCCACCGTGACTATGACTCTGGGATCTTTTTAGGGGTCAAAACCCATGTAGTGGTTTGTCGAGGGTCTAATAATGCGGTACCCAACCGTAGAAGGGTGTGGACGAGGATTCTTCGTGATAGGGTACAAATAGGGTCATGAAATATAACATATGTATGAAGGCAAAGTGATAATAAGTGACAATGATATAACCCTAATTATTGTTTTCTCTCCATTTATTGCTCCACTTTTGTGGGCCAATCATATGTATTAGTTGCCATTATGGAGGAATGTCATTAAAGTTAGCAATTTGTGGATATTGCATTGGGAATCAGAAAGAAGATCATACAATGTACATGAAATATGGAAGCCCGCCGTGACTACGACTCTAGGATCTTTTTTGGGGTCCAAACCCGTGTAGTGGTTTGTAGCGGGTCTAATAATGTGCTACCCAACCGTAGAAGGGTGTGGATGAGGATTCTTCGCGATACGGTACAAATAGGGTCATGAAATATAACATCTGTATGAAGGCAAAGTGACAATAAGTGACAATGATGTAACCCTAATTGTGGTTCAGTGGTGAACGACTATTATTATTTTTTCTCCATTTATTGCTCCACTTTTGTGGGCCAATCATATGTATTAGTTGCCATCATGGAGGAATGTCATTAAAGTTAGCAATTTGGGGATATTGCATTGGGAATCAGAAAGAAGATCATACAATGTACATGAAATATGGACGCCCGCCATGACTACGACTCTGGGATCTTTTTAGGGGTCAAAACCCATGTAGTGGTTTGTAGAGGGTCTAATAATGCGCTACCCAACCGTAGAAGGGTGTGGACAAGGATTCTTCGCCATACGGTACAAATAGGGTCATGAAATATAACATATGTATGAAGGCAAAGTGACAATAAGTGACAATGTTATAACCCTAATTATGGTTCGGTTGTGAACGACTATTATAGTTTTTTCTCCATTTATTGCTCCACTTTTGTGGGCCGATCATATGTATTAGTTGCCATCATGGAGGAATGTCATTAAAGTTAGCAATTTGGTGATATGGCATTGGGAATCAGAAAGAAGATCATACAATGTACATGAAATATGGACGCCTGCTGTGACTACGACTCTGGGATTTTTTTTGGGGTCAAAACCCGTGTAGTGGTTTGTAGAGGGTCTAATAATGCGCTACCCAACCGTAGAAGGGTGTGGACAAGGATTCTTCGCGATACGATAAAAAATAGGGTCATGAAATATAACATATGTACGAAGGCAAAGTGACAATAAGTGACAATGATATAACCCTAATTATGGTTTGGTGGTGAACGACAATTATTGTTTTTTTCTCCATTTATTGCTCCAATTTTGTGGGCCAATCATATGTATTAGTTGCCATCATGGAGGAATGTCATTAAATTTAGCAATTTAGGGATATTGCATTGGGAATCACAAAGAAGATCATACAATGTACATAAAATATGGATGCCTGCCGTGACTACGACTCTGGCATTTTTTGGGGTCAAAACCGGTGTAGTGGTTCGTAGAGGGTCTAAGAATGTGCTACCCAACCGTAGAAGGGTGTGGACAAGGATTCTTCGCGATACAGTACAAATAGGGTCATGAAATATAACATATGTACGAAGGCGAAGTGATAATAAGTGACAATGATATAATCCTAATTATGGTTTGGTAGTGAATGACTATTATTTTTTTCTCCATTCATTGCTCCACTTTTGTGGGACAATCATATGTATTAGTTACCATCATGGAGGAATGTCATTAAATTTAGCAATTTGGGAATATTGCGTTGGGAATCAGAAAGAAGATCATACAATGTACATGAAATATGGACACCCACCGTGACTACGACTCTGGGATCTTTTTAGGGGTCAAAACCCATGTAGTGGTTTGTCGAGGGTGTAATAATGCGGTACCCAACCGTAGAAGGGTGTGGACGAGGATTCTTCACGATATGGTACAAATATGGTTATGAAATATAACATATGAACGAAGGCAAAGTGTAATAAGTGACAATGATATAACCATAATTATGGTTCAGTGGAGAACGAATATTATTGTTTTATCTCCATTAATTGCCCCACTTTTGTGGGCCAATCATATGTATTAGGTGCCATCATGGAGGAATGTCATTAAAGTTAGCAATTTGGGGATATTGCATTGGGAATCAGAAAGAAGATCATACAATGTACATGAAATATGGACGGCCGCCGTGACTACGACTCTGGGATCTTTTTTGCGGTCAAAACCCATGTAGTGGTTTGTAGCGGGTCTAGTAATGTGCTACCCAACCGTAGAAGGGTGTGGACGAGGATTCTTCGCGATACGATACAAATAGGGTCACGAAATATAACATCTGTACGAAGACAAAGTGACAATAAGTGACAATGATATAACCCTAATTATGGTTCGGTGGTGAACGACTATTATTGTTTTTTCTCCATTTATTGCTCCACTTTTGTGGGCCAATCATATGTATTAGTTGCCATCATGGAGGAATGTCATTAAAGTTAGCAATTTGGAGATATTGCATTGGGAATCAGAAAGAAGATCATACAATGTACATGAAATATGGACGCTCGCCGTGACTACCACTCTGAGATTTTTTTAGGGATCAAAACCCATGTTGTGGTTTGTAGAGGGTCTAATAATGCTCTACCCAACTCTAGAAGGGTGTGGATAAGGATTCTTTGGGATAAAGTACAAATAGGGTCATGAAATATAATATATGTACGAAGGCAAAGTGACAATAAGTGATAATGATATAATCCTAATTATGGTTCGGTAGTGAACGATCTCTGGGATCTTTTTAGCGGTCAAAACCCATGTAGTGGTTTGTCGAGGGTCTAATAATGTGGTACCCAACCGTAGAAGGGTGTGGACGAGGATTCTTCACGATACGGTACAAACAAGGTCATGAAATATAACATATGTACGAAGGCAAAGTGCAATAAGTGACAATGATATAACCCAAATTATGGTTCGGTGGTGAACGACTGTTATTGTTTTCTCTCCATTTATTGCTCCACTTTTGTGGGCCAATCATATGTATTAGTTGCTATCATGGAGGAATGTCATTAAAGTTAGCAATTTGGGGATATTGCATTGGGAATCAGAAAGAAGATCATACAATGTACATGAAATATGGACGCCCGCCGTGACTACGACTCTGGGATCTTTTTTGGGGTCAAAACCCATGTAGTGGTTTGTAGCGGGTCTAATAATGTGGTACCCAACCGTAGAAGGGTGTGGACGAGGATTCTTCGCGATATGGTACAAATAGGGTCATGAAATATAACATCTGTACGAAGGCAAAGTGACAGTAAGTGACAATGATATAACCCTAATTATGGTTCATGTAACACCCCACTTTTTGTAACCCTGATTTAGACTGAGTTTGGAATTTCAAAATTGGGGGCCAACAAAAACTTTTTGTGCAAACCTCTGGAAGTACTATATCTTGCTTGTTTGTCTTGGTTGTTATGTTAATGATGTCTGCTTGAGTTGCTTATTGAACACCTTTGTGAACCAACACAACCCTTGTGCCCTTGAGATCATGCTCCTATTTATGCTTCTAGCTATTTTCCAAAACCATTATCTTGGCAAACTCTCTTTTTTTTCAAATTATTTTATTTATCCAAATAAGCGCCATGATTTATTTTTCTGGAGACAAACCTTTTATCAAAACTAAGTATTTACAAAATTATCTGGACCTACGAAGTAGAGTGGTCCCACTATTTTACAAACTTTTATTTTGTTGATATTTATAAAAGGATTTCAAACACCTTTGAGAAGACTTTACAAAGGAGATGTTTATGTCTCCATTTGTTTCTAAAACTATCTACCAAAGCCTTACTCCTTTATTTGAAACTCTTCTCTACTTGACCATGGCATGATCTTTGAGCACTGGTTCAATCATTGTTTCTGGTGATGCTAGATTAGCTTCAAATAATTAACCTTGTGTGGTGAGTTGACTTGTGTGACTATTTGACTTTGATGAGTTGCTTGTGTGTAGATATAATCCTCATATAGGCCTGTGGCCTAACCCCCTTCAACACCCACCAATTTATATTTTTGTCCCATGTAAGTTATTACCACTCTATCTTTCAAATCAAACCTATCTTGTTATTTTCATCTCAATCCTGAATTCCTAACTCTAATGTCTTAGTCTTATCATGAGACATTAGGAGCACCATTTTGTGGGATCTTAAAACAAATCAAACTAACCCAAGGAAAGCACCCATGGTGTTATTAGAATCATCTACATCCCACCATGGAAGGCTCCTCTCAGTTTTTGAAAAGTATTTTCCTTGCAATCATTTTATCAAACACCTAATGTGTAGACTATCTTCATGTCTATTAACAGATACAATTTTCCAACACCTATATTAAGCTCATCCATTCTATCCATGGAAATGTACCTTCCTAGAACTCATATTTGGCATGTGTTCTTCCATTCTTTCCATTGCCACCTAGCCATTTGAGGCCATCTGATACTTGCTCTAATCCTATTTCTGACCCTAATCAAATCACTGACCATTTGACTATTATCATATGCACTCTTACTCACACTTCTAGAATTCGAAATAAATTGTTCAGAGACCATTCTTTGACCCATTCCTCTTCCTTTTGATCTACTCTAAACATCTATGCGCTTGCATGTGCATTTTGAAGCCTGCCACCTATCTATGTGACTAGGTTTTGAACCCTAGTCAAAACTGTTTCCACTTTCTAGTTTTCCTTGATTTTCTTGATAATTAGTCAACACTCATCGTAAGATCCATCCATAGATTCATTCCCTATCTACTAGCGTTTATACATATTATTCATGCCTTCAATCATCTCTTTCCATCACAAGTATATATAATGAGGCCATCCTCTTATTCTACCTTCCTATTAACCTAAATGCATAGAAATGCCAATTAAGCCATTCTTGCATATTTCCTCATCAAATGAATTTGTCGAAACTCCACCATGCTATTTTGTGCATATAAAATTCTATGAACCCAACACCATGGCCTCCTACTTTCAAAATCTTGAATTCAAGCCTAAATTCTAGACCAACTTCATAATGCACATTTTTGGTGATCCTTTTAATATCAAGACTTTGCCAACTTGGCAATATTGCTAATCACACCCAACCCCATCATTATGATCCATCCTTCTTGATATTTGCTTGGTGAAATAAAGGTCAAACCCAAATGTTCTAGAAATGCATCATGCATGCATCAAGTTATAAAGAGATTCAATCTTTCACTACCTATACCTACTTAATTCAAACTTCTTTGAAACTCCACCAAACCATCTCTTTGACTAGTCCAGCAGCCTCCCCTCCCTCTGGTCGAAAATTACTGTAGCATGCACCCTCCCTCCTTGTCTTTTTGTGCTTGGAAGGAGCTATTGGAGGGACTCATTAATACTTTTCTACTCTTGCAAACTTGTTTAAAGAAAACTTGCAGCAGCCCCTCTCACCTCTCTCTCTCTGGTCCTTCTCGACCAAGGCACTCTCCTGGACCTCTCCCACCACTCCACCGTCCCCTTGGCCCAACCAGGAGCCCTCCCTATACCCCACATGTCTCAAAACCGACCTACACACTTCTCCTCTGGTTATAAGGCATCCGAGCACCCCAGCTCCTCTCAGACCCCTCATTTCACTCCTGCCACTCTCCCTAGCCACCCCCAGTCCCCATGTACTGTCTCTTACTCTGAAACAGAGAAGGGAAGGAGAAAACTTCCTCTAGTTCTGCGAGGAAGGAGACCACACCACGCCCTCTCTGGACCCTCTCCGCTCTCCATTTCTGCCTGAATGCACTCCACATGTCTGTATCTACCTAACCCCACTCTTCTCCTGACCCAGGGACACCGAGATG
This sequence comes from Dactylis glomerata, assembly GCA_007115705.1. Taxonomy (NCBI): domain Eukaryota; kingdom Viridiplantae; phylum Streptophyta; class Magnoliopsida; order Poales; family Poaceae; genus Dactylis; species Dactylis glomerata. The sequence continues at coordinate 16,581 of QXEO01000332.1, read as the reverse complement.
ACGACCATCTGAAGCAACAAATCGAGCTCCTCCACGGCCTCCCTGCAGATCCGCCTCCCAGAAGAGAACCCGCCACTGCCGCACCTCGCCGGATTCGCCGTCGTCCACCGCGCCACCCCGTCCCGTCCTCATCACCGGGGAACGCCCCTAGGTGAGTAGCCCCGCCTCCCAGACCCTCCTAGGGTTTCCGCCGTGTTCTTGTGGTCGGAGGAAGAAGACGGCCGAGGACCGTCGATCATAACTTGATCGGACGGCCCCGGTTGCCCCGTACCGCTTTGGGTGCGTTGGCGGCTGACGGCTGGGGCCCGTCGGTCAGCCATTTAAATCCGGCCTCCCGCGCCCCGCGGGATGAGTTGGGCCAGCCGGCGCCAGATCGGGCCCGGATCTGGTTAGATCTGGCTCGTTCCATTTTTTTTCAAGAAATTGGTTAAACTTTAATTAAAATCTGCAAGATTGTATAATTTGTAGAAAAATAATTATAAGCCCATTTTGAATGATTCAAATTTTCATGAACTCCTTAATTCAAGATCTATCCAGTGGTACTGCATGCATGTCATATGGTTTACTGTAGAATTACTTGTATTCAATTGGGTAGATCTAGTTACTTTTCACTCAAAAATCCATATCTAGAGTTTTGTATATTGAAATTGAGTGAATCCAACTTCTAGTGGTAGCTTATTGTGGCATATTGCTTGACTAACTGGTTTTGCTATTTAGGACTCTTACTCTTGCAGTAGTAATTAAAATGGTATTGTGTGTATTTACTTTTAGGAAAATTTCCACTGGCAGTAGAAAGGGAATTTTGTGTTGAATCCAACTTTGTTGGATTATGCTTTGAAAGAGCTTTCCAGAGCACTTTACCTCATATTTTTCTAAGATTCAGAGAATATTTGAGGAATATTTTGGTGCTCTAGTGTTATTCCCTATTGTTTAATTCATAGGAAATCAACCCTAAATTGTTTTTCAGTAAATCCAACTTTGTTAGATTCTTAAGATTGTTGTCAACCTGCATTTGAGATGAGTGTGCTGATTACTTCATTTGTGGCCTGCATGCTTGAATTGGTTGCTAAGTGGTGGTGTTCACATCAATTTAAGAAACCCTAGATTCTAGTAGGCTTAACTTGTTAATTAAGAACCTTTAAAACTTTGTTTGTTTTCTAAACTTGTTTGATTCTGGTACTCTTTGATGAGATGGGATGAGCGCTGAAATGCTTGTGACTTGTGTATGCATGTATGCTTATTGTGTCTTTTTATTTTTCCGGCGATAGAATCGAACGAGGAGTGTACCGAGGAGGGAGAAATCTTTGTTTATCAAGAAGAAGAAGACCAGGGACAAGCTACCAAGGCAAGCCATCTATTCTTGATGCATATCTGAACCTATCTATTCACTTGCATGTTTCTTAAAGGTTTATTCAAATGCATGGTTTTATTATTGCTATTGCTCCTAGATAGCAATTGTTGGCGACTCGGCTCCACGGGTCAGGTATTATCATCCTCATGGGATGACACTTTATTTCCCTACCCATATACCCCTTGATTTAGTGGCACGATGGTCAGCATCGTAGCCTTTGATAAACCTTGTAGTGGAGCAAAAACTCTAGGATGGGAACACTCAAAGAAAGTTTCGAAATATGCTTTCAAAAACCTTGGAGTAGTATCTACTCCACTGAGATGTTTTCAAAAATGGCTTTGGACAAATAAAGTTGGAATTGGAGTAAAAAGGAGTTGTGGTTTTAAAAGAAAAGACATTGGTGATTATGTACTCACCCGGGGCAATTAATTCGTGCAACCACATTACCCTGGTATGGGACGGGGCTTAGCCTAAAGTTTGGTTGCTTTAGTGCGGGGAGCCTCATACTATATAAGGGTCTGGAGGACCCCGGAATCCGGGTTGTCGCAAGTGGTGGGCAATAGTGTAGCGGGCCCGCCAATAGGCTACCCGTCCGGAAGACACTTGGGTTTCTCCCGCCGTGGCACTGGAACTACGCTCGACGGAGGTAGATGGCCAGGGTTTGCCGGGGATGTATACTCCACAGGGTAGGCACCCGTACCAAGGTGGATGAATGGAAGGCTCTGATCGGGTGCTTGTCGTGGCATAGGATGCTATGCGGCGATGATGCCCACACGATGAGTATTCGGATGGTGTGGGTAAAGTGTACAACCTCTGTAGAGTGTAAATCTATTCGAATAGCCGAGTCCTCGGTCATGGACGGTTGAACTGGCTGTTGCCTAACCCAATGTCAAGTTTTGGTTTTACAAGAATGTTTTCGGGAAAGATGGAGATAGGTGCTGGACGAAGTACTCGGAGGGTACTGCCGTGGCACGTGCTTGGTTTCGGAGTACTTGGAGGGTACTGCCGAAGGTGGAAAGTGGTCATGTGTGATTGACCGGAACTATTATGGAGGGTGGTCATGTTTGATTGACCCCCGGCTCTTCTCTTGAAAATGAATTCCCCCTTCCCTAGAGCTTTTCTATCGATGCTTTATAAAAACTCTTCTTTAATAAGGATATAGAGATGTCGTATGACATGCTATATCGACACAAGAAATTGACTAGATAGGAAAAACTAGATTAGAGCCTTTCTCCTTGCTACAGCCAAACTGCATATTTGTCCTCTCCCCTTTAGATGGTTTGCGAGTACAATTCAAATGTACTCACGGCTTTGTCCCTGGCTATTAACTTGGTCAGACTATGAAGAAGACTGCGAGGAAGGTGACGATGGTTGCGATGACGCTGGTGCGAACTAGGAACGTCTCCCAGTCAGTTGCCTGTAGGGTAGTAGGCATGACGTGGGTCATCAACGCTGCTTGGTATTCGCTGCTTAGTTTGTAAACTTGCCCTGCGTGGCATTATCAGTCTTGGTCGTGTGACCAATTGTAAGCCTTTATATTTGGTATGGTAATGGATGATGTAACTTTGATATCAGCTCGGTTATGTGGACTCACGACATACTGATCATGGGATCGTGAGTTGTATGCATAACGGGAATTCCGGGTGGTAAACCGGGGTCCCCACAGAGTTGGTATCAGAGCCATCCTGACTGTAGGAGACCTTAGTTAGCATGGGCGTTAGATAGGAAAGTAATATTTTGCTAAGACTATTTGCAAAGGTTATTTCTTCTAAGTATCCAATAGTATGGCTTATACCTTTCTCACCTCTTCAAAACTGCTAATCTTATCTCTCTGTTTTCCAAGGTTTTCACCGCTTTTACTGTCTCATCTTATCCCCTTCAAAATCTGAATAATGGACGTTATACCCCAACTAGACCTGAAGCTTAGCAATACCAGATGGAGCAAATATTCAGAAGGATGTCTTCAAACCACTCCAGCAGAAAAAGGGAAGAAGAGTTTGGATAAATATTTTGCCTTTGGTTCACACCAATGGCTCTGTCAAGATATTAACCTTGATCCTCCCTGGACTTGCACTTTTGCAGTCGTCAATGGACCAAGTACTTAGTTGCTTGACTAGTATTCATTAGGTCTGTCAGGCGTGTATGCCACCAATGGAACACTTCAGCAATCCCTCTGAAGATCTCACAAGCATGTGATGTGGTACAAGAAGACTTACAACACTGCACCTCCCAAGTCAACATCAACGGCTCAACAACACTGCAACTTCACCACCAACTGCCATCAAGTTTCGACTGAAGCCAGAAGCAAGTAAATGAAGAAGTCAACAACTATGACCAACCATGACCCTAGGATGAATAGGACTAACCCCAAATATCGCGCGTTGTTAGGCATCGTTGGTACTTGAAGTACCTCATGTGATTTCTGCGATTGTTTGTTGGTTGCCTTGTCTGTTCTTGATAGTGTGTGCAATTGTCTGGTGTGTTTCTTAAATATGTATTGTTACCTTGTGCTTGTGCTTGTTTTGGCCTCTCGGCCTTAAAAATCATCTATCATGTAAAACTCGATAATAGTGGAGTATAAATCCTCTCGCAGCACTTATCCAAGATCCGATGCGGAAATTTTTGCTACGAGCTTCAAGCTTCGTCAATACCTCTCTACAACGTCAAGGAAGCAGAAGATAGACCCGCCTGTACTACAAAGGACTTCTAGAAGACAAAGACATCACTAACCAGGATCGCCTAACCATAATTCTAGATTTTTGCTAACATTGATGATACTCTCTTAAGCACCCAACGCTTGCTAAACTTCTAACAAGCCGACTAACATTGAGCATAGAAGTATCAAGGCCAAGACCTAACATTCAAAGATCAACCCGTTCTCGCCACTTGAAGCCTGAAGACTCACGTGCTTGATCTCCACGGAGCAAATAGAAGGATGAAGGCTCTCCAAAATCAGGCGGTCAATGTCGACTCCACCCTTAGGAGACATCAATGAAGGTAGCAACGAGAAGAAGTGAAGACTTTTCTAACTAACTCACTTGCGTGTTCAAAATTTTGACGGGTTAGAAACCAAAAATTGACTCATGCCACGGGTAGAAATCCGCGTGAAGATTTCTCGGAAGTTGAAGTCGACTCAAGGTATCCCAATATACCTCAAGATTCTCAAGGCTGCAAGAAGGAAGATCTTCAATAGTCCCCACCAACCCGAAGACACGAAGGAATAAATCGTTGACTACTAGAAGACACACCGTTGGTGATGCACTGCCACCTGAAGTGTTTTTAGCTCAATCACAAGACGACCCAGAAGAATGGTTTCCATTAGGACTAACCTATGCCTTGGTAGTTAGGAAGCGTAGGAGGCTAAGTTGATAAAAATTCGACGTGCCTATCAAGACCGAAGCATAGATGCTCTCGTCTACCGTCTGCAAGATCGAGATTAAAGGTCTATGCCAATATCCCGCTTCAAGGCACGACTCCAAGATCTGAAGATTCCATCAAGCTACTCGAGGGAAGAAGCGACTACAAGCCAACAAGAGCTACCCGAGAACCCTCGACTCTTCAAGACCTCGATTTGCGAGCTAGAAACCTTCTAACTCTCGAAGAATCTTTTCGGGCATACTAGGTAGCCTAACCCCACTAACTTTAAAAATGTTCTGACAAGGTTTCGATAGGATACTCTCGGCAACATCAACTCTTCAGCCATCAATTTCAGCAAGTGAAGACGATCTACATCTTCGGCAAGAGCAAGCCTTCGATGCGGCTCGAAGTATCATCAAAAAGTTGGAAGGGCAACCTTTCGAAGTCTAACTCTAAACTAGTCTCTTCACCTCTCTAGTACCACACTTAGGAATCTCGGGATGAGATTCTGTTTAAGGGGGGAAGAGCTGTAACACCCCACTTTTTGTAACCCTGATTTAGACTGAGTTTGGAATTTCAAAATTGGGGGCCAACAAAAACTTTTTGTGCAAACCTCTGGAAGTACTATATCTTGCTTGTTTGTCTTGGTTGTTATGTTAATGATGTCTGCTTGAGTTGCTTATTGAACACCTTTGTGAACCAACACAACCCTTGTGCCCTTGAGATCATGCTCCTATTTATGCTTCTAGCTATTTTCCAAAACCATTATCTTGGCAAACTCTCTTTTTTTCAAATTATTTTATTTATCCAAATAAGCGCCAAGATTTATTTTTCTGGAGACAAACCTTTTATCAAAACTAAGTATTTACAAAATTATCTGGACCTATGAAGTAGAGTGGTCCCACTATTTTACAAACTTTTATTTTGTTGATATTTATAAAAGGATTTCAAACACCTTTGAGAAGACTTTACAAAGGAGATGTTTATGTCTCCATTTGTTTCTAAAACTATCTACCAAAGCCTTACTCCTTTATTTGAAACTCTTCTCTACTTGACCATGGCATGATCTTTGAGCACTGGTTCAATCATTGTTTCTGGTGATGCTAGATTAGCTTCAAATAATTAACCTTGTGTGGTGAGTTGACTTGTGTGACTGTTTGACTTTGATGAGTTGCTTGTGTGTAGATATAATCCTCATATAGGCCTGTGGCCTAACCCCCTTCAACACCCACCAATTTATATTTTTGTCCCATGTAAGTTATTACCACTCTATCTTTCAAATCAAACCTATCTTGTTATTTTCATCTCAATCCTGAATTCCTAACTCTAATGTCTTAGTCTTATCATGAGACATTAGGAGCACCATTTTGTGGGATCTTAAAACAAATCAAACTAACCCAAGGAAAGCACCCATGGTGTTATTAGAATCATCTACATCCCACCGTGGAAGGCTCCTCTCAGTTTTTGAAAAGTATTTTCCTTGCAATCATTTTATCAAACACCTAATGTGCAGACTATCTTCATGTCTATTAACACATACAATTTTCCAACACCTATATTAGGCTCATCCATTCTATCCATGGCAATGTACCTTCCTAGAACTCATATTTGGCATGTGTTCTTCCATTCTTTCCATTGCCACCTAGCCATTTGAGGCCATCTGATACTTGCTCTAATCCTATTTCTGACCCTAATCAAATCATTGACCATTTGACTATTATCATATGCACTCTTACTCACACTTCTAGAATTCGAAATAAATTGTTCAGAGACCATTCTTTGACCCATTCCTCTTCCTTTTGATCTACTCTAAACATCTATGCGCATGCATGTGCATTTTGAAGCCTGCCACCTATCTATGTGACTAGGTTTTGAACCCTAGTCAAAACTGTTTCCACTTTCTAGTTTTCCTTGATTTTCTTGATAATTAGTCAACACTCATCGTAAGATCCATCCATAGATTCATTCCCTCTCTTCTAGCGTTTATACATATTATTCATTCCTTCTATCATCTCTTTCCATCACAAGTATATATAATGAGGCCATCCTCTTATTCTACCTTCCTATTAACCTAAATGCATAGAAATGCCAATTAAGCCATTCTTGCATATTTCCTCATCAAATGAATTTGTCGAAACTCCACCATGCTATTTTGTGCATATAAAATTCTATGAACCCAACACCATGGCCTCCTACTTTCAAAATCTTGAATTCAAGCCTAAATTCTAGACCAACTTCATAATGCACATTTTTGGTGATCCTTTTAATATCAAGACTTTGCCAACTTGGCAATATTGCTAATCACACCCAACCCCATCATTATGATCCATCCTTCTTGATATTTGCTTGGTGAAATAAAGGTCAAACCCAAATGTTCTAGAAATGCATCATGCATGCATCAAGTTATAAAGAGATTCAATCTTTCACTACCTATACCTACTTAATCCAAACTTCTTTGAAACTCCACCAAACCATCTCTTTGACTAGTCCAGCACCCTCCCCTCCCTCTGGTCGAAAATTACTGTAGCATGCACCCTCCCTCCTTGTCTTTTTGTGCTTGGAAGGAGCTAGTGGAGGGACTCATGAATACTTTTCTACTCTTGCAAACTTGTTTAAAGAAAACTTGCAGCAGCCCCTCTCACCTCTCTCTCTCTGGTCCTTCTCGACCAAGGCACTCTCCTGGACCTCTCCCACCACTCCACCGTCCCCTTGGCCCAACCAGGAGCCCTCCCTATACCCCACATGTCTCAAAACCGACCTACACACTTCTCCTCTGGTTATAAGGCATCCGAGCACCCCAGCTCCTCTCAGACCCCTCATTTCACTCCTGCCACTCTCCCTAGCCACCCCCAGTCCCCATGTACTGTCTCTTGCTCTGAAACAGAGAAGGGAAGGAGAAAACTTCCTCTAGTTCTACGAGGAAGGAGACCACACCACGCCCTCTCTGGACCCTCTCCGCTCTCCATTTCTGCTTGAATGCACTCCACATGTCTGTATCTACCTAACCCCACTCTTCTCCTGACCCAGGGACACCAAGATGATGACCATCTGAAGCGCCAAATCGAGCTCCTCCACGGCCTCCCTGCAGATCCGCCTCCCAGAAGAGAACCCGCCACTGCCGCACCTCGCCGAATTCGCCGTCGTCCACCGCGCCGCCCCGTCCCATCCTCATCACCGGGGAACGCCCCTAGGTGAGCAGCCCCGCCTCCCAGACCCTCCTAGGGTTTCCGCTGTGTTCCTGTGGTCGGAGGAAGAAGACGGCCGAGGGCCGTCGATCATAACTTGATCGGACGGCCCCGGTTGCCCCGTACCGCTTCGGGTGCGTTGGCGGCTGACGGCTGGGGCCTGCCGGTCAGCCATTTAAATCCGGCCTCCCGCGCCCCGCGGGATGAGTTGGGCCAGCCGGCGCCAGATCGGGCCCGGATCTGGTTAGATCTGGCTCGTTCCATTTTTTTTCAGGAAATTGGTTAAACTTTAATTAAAATCTGCAAGATTGTATAATTTGTAGAAAAATAATTATAAGCCCATTTTGAATGATTCAAATTTTCATGAACTCCTTAATTCAAGATCTATCCAGTGGTACTGCATGCATGTCATATGGTTTACTGTAGAATTACTTGTATTCAATTGGGTAGATCTAGTTACTTTTCACTCAAAAATCCATATCTGGAGTTTTGTATATTGAAATTGAGTGAATCCAACTTCCAGTGAAGACTTGTTGTATTGTGAGGCACTAGGAACTGGTTTTACCATTTTAGGATGTTTGTCTCTCATGTAGTAATTATCTTAGTGAGGCTTAGGCTTCACATGGTTTTATTTATTGTGCTCAGTATGAATATTATTTTTGGGTGATTCCAACTTCTAGTGGTAGCTTATTGTGGCATATTGCTTGACTAACTGGTTTTGCTATTTAGGACTCTTACTCTTGCAGTAGTAATTAAAATGGTATTGTGTGTATTTACTTTTAGGAAAATTTCCACTGGCAGTAGAAAGGGAATTTTGTGTTGAATCCAACTTTGTTGGATTATGCTTTGAAAGAGCTTTCCAGAGCACTTTACCTCATATTTTTCTGAGATTCAGAGAATATTTGAGGAATATTTTGGTGCTCTAGTGTTATTCCCTATTGTTTAATTCATAGGAAATCAACCCTAAATTGTTTTTCAGTAAATCCAACTTTGTTAGATTCTTAAGATTGTTGTCAACCTGCATTTGAGATGAGTGTGCTGATTACTTCATTTGTGGCCTGCATGCTTGAATTGGTTGCTAAGTGGTGGTGTTCACATCAATTTAAGAAACCCTAGATTCTAGTAGGCTTAACTTGTTAATTAAGAACCTTTAAAACTTTGTTTGTTTTCTAAACTTGTTTGATTCTGGTACTCTTTGATGAGATGGGATGAGCGCTGAAATGCTTGTGACTTGTGTATGCATGTATGCTTATTGTGTGTTTTTATTTTTCCGGCGATAGAATCGAACGAGGAGTGTACCGAGGAGGGAGAAATCTTTGTTTATCAAGAAGAAGAAGACCATGGACAAGCTACCAAGGCAAGCCATCTATTCTTGATGCATATCTGAACCTATCTATTCACTTGCATGTTTCTTAAAGGTTTATTCAAATGCATGGTTTTATTATTGCTATTGCTCCTAGATAGCAATTGTTGGCGACTCGGCTCCACGGGTCAGGTATTATCATCCTCATGGGATGACACTTTATTTCCCTACCCATATACCCCTTGATTTAGTGGCACGATGGTCAGCATCGTAGCCTTTGATAAACCTTGTAGTGGAGCAAAAACTCTAGGATGGGAACACTCAAAGAAAGTTTCGAAATATGCTTTCGAAAACCTTGGAGTAGTATCTACTCCACTGAGATGTTTTCAAAAATGGCTTTGGACAAATAAAGTTGGAATTGGAGTAAAAAGGAGTTGTGGTTTTAAAAGAAAAGACATTGGTGATTATGTACTCACCCGGGGCAATTAATTCGTGCAACCACATTACCCTGGTATGGGACGGGGCTTAGCCTGAAGTTTGGTTGCTTTAGTGCGGGGAGCCTCATACTATATAAGGGTCTGGAGGACCCCGGAATCCGGGTTGTCGCAAGTGGTGGGCAATAGTGTAGCGGGCCCGCCAATAGGCTACCCGTCCGGAAGACACTTGGGTTTCTCCCTGCCGTGGCACTGGAACTACGCTCGATGGAGGTAGATGGCCAGGGTTTGCCGGGGATGTATACTCCACAGGGTAGGCACCCGTACTAAGGTGGATGAATGGAAGGCTCTGATCGGGTGCTTGTCGTGGCATAGGATGCTATGCGGGGATGATGCCCACACGATGAGTATTCGGATGGTGTGGGTAAAGTGTACAATCTCTGCAGAGTGTAAATCTATTCGAATAGCCGAGTCCTCGGTCATGGACGGTTGAACTGGCTGTTGCCTAACCCAATGTCAAGTTTTGGTTTTACAAGAATGTTTTCGGGAAAGATGGAGATAGGTGCTGGACGAAGTACTCGGAGGGTACTGCCGTGGCACGTGCTTGGTTTCGGAGTACTTGGAGGGTACTGCCAAAGGTGGAAAGTGGTCATGTGTGATTGACCAGAACTATTATGGAGGGTGGTCATGTTTGATTGACCCCCGGCTCTTCTCTTGAAAATGAGTTCCCCCTTCCCTAGAGCTTTTCTATCGATGCTTTATAAAAACTCTTCTTTAATAAGGATATAGAGATGTCGTATGACACGCTATATCGACACAAGAAATTGACTAGATAGGAAAAACTAGATTAGAGCCTTTCTCCTTGCTACAGCCAAACTGCATATTTGTCCTCTCCCCTTTAGATGGTTTGCGAGTACAATTCAAATGTACTCACGGCTTTGTCCCTGGCTATTAACTTGGTCAGACTATGAAGAAGACTGCGAGGAAGGTGACGATGGTTGCGATGACGCTGGTGCGAACTAGGAACGTCTCCCAGTTAGTTGCCTGTAGGGTAGTAGGCATGACGTGGGTCATCAACCCTGCTTGGTATTCGCTGCTTAGTTTGTAAACTTGCCCTGCGTGGCATTATCAGTCTTGGTCGTGTGACCAATTGTAAGCCTTTATATTTGGTACGGTAATGGATGATGTAACTTTGATATCAGCTCGGTTATGTGGACTCACGACATACTGATCATGGGATCGTGAGTTGTATGCATAACGGGAATTCCGGGTGGTAAACCGGGGTCCCCACAGAGTTGGTATCAGAGCCATCCTGACTGTAGGAGACCTTAGTTAGCATGGGCGTTAGATAGGAAAGTAATATTTTGCTAAGACTATTTGCAAAGGTTATTTCTTCTAAGTATCCAATAGTATGGCTTATACCTTTCTCACGTCTTCAAAACTGCTAATCTTATCTCTCTGTTTTCCAAGGTTTTCACCGCTTTTACTGTCTCATCTTATCCCCTTCAAAATCTGAATAATGGACGTTATACCCCAACTAGACCTGAAGCTTAGCAATACCAGATGGAGCAAATATTCAGAAGGACGTCTTCAAACCACTCCAGCAGAAAAAGGGAAGAAGAGTTTGGATAAATATTTTGCCTTTGGTTCACACCAATGGCTCTGTCAAGATATTAACCTTGATCCTCCCTGGACTTGCACTTTTGCAGTCGTCAATGGACCAAGTACTTAGTTGCTTGACTAGTATTCATTAGGTCTGTCAGGCGTGTATGCCACCAATGGAACACTTCAGCAATCCCTCTGAAGATCTCACAAGCATGTGATGTGGTACAAGAAGACTTACAACACTGCACCTCCCAAGTCAACATCAACGGCTCAACAACACTGCAACTTCACCACCAACTGCCATCAAGTTTCGACTGAAGCCAGAAGCAAGTAAATGAAGAAGTCAACAACTATGACCAACCATGACCCTAGGATGAATAGGACTAACCCCAAATATCGCGCGTTGTTAGGCATCGTTGGTACTTGAAGTACCTCGTGTGATTTCTGCGATTGTTTGTTGGTTGCCTTGTCTGTTCTTGATAGTGTGTGCAATTGTCTGGTGTGTTTCTTAAATATGTATTGTTACCTTGTGCTTGTGCTTGTGCTTGTTTTGGCCTCTCGGCCTTAAAAATCATCTATCGTGTAAAACTCGATAATAGTGGAGTATAAATCCTCTCGCAGCACTTATCCAAGATCCGATGAGTAAATTTTTGCTACGAGCTTCAAGCTTCTTCAATACCTCTCTACAACGTCAAGGAAGCAGAAGATAGACCCGCCTGTACTACAAATGACTTCTAGAAGACAAAGACATCACTAACCAGGATCGCCTAACCATAATTCTAGATTTTTGCTAACATTGATGATACTCTCTTAAGCACCCAACGCTCGCTAAACTTCTAACAAGCCGACTAACATTGAGCATAGAAGTATCAAGGCCAAGACCTAACATTCGAAGATCAACCCGTTGTCGCCACTTGAAGCCTGAAGACTCACGTGCTTGATCTCCACGGAGCAAATAGAAGGATGAAGGCTCTCCAAAATCAGGCGGTCAATGTCGACTCCACCCTTAGGAGACATCAAGGAGGGTAGCAACGAGAAGAAGTGAAGACTTTTCTAACTAACTCACTTGCGTGTTCAAAATTTTGACGGGTTAGAAACCAAAAATTGACTCATGCCACGGGTAGAAATCCACGTGAAGATTTCTCGGAAGTTGAAGTTGACTCAAGGTATCCCAATATACCTCAAGATTCTCAAGGCTGCAAGAAGGAAGATCTTCAATAGTCCCCACCAACCCGAAGACACGAAGGAATAAATCGTTGACTACTAGAAGACACACCGTTGGTGATGCACTGCCACCTGAAGTGTTTTTAGCTCAATCACAAGACGACCCAGAAGAATGGTTTCCATTAGGACTAACCTACACCTTGGTAGTTAGGAAGCGTAGGAGGCTAAGTTGATAAAAATTCGACGTGCCTATCAAGACCGAAGCATAGATGCTCTCATCTACCGTCTGCAAGATCGAGATTAAAGGTCTACGCCAATATCCCGCTTCAAGGCACGACTCCAAGATCTGAAGATTCCATCAAGCTACTCGAGGGAAGAAGCGACTACAAGCCAACAAGAGCTACCCGAGAACCCTCGACTCTTCAAGACCTCGATTTGCGAGCTAGAAACCTTCTAACTCTCGAAGAATCCTTTCGGGCATACTAGGTAGCCTAACCCCACTAACTTTAAAAATGTTCTGACAAGGTTTCGATAGGATACTCTCGGCAACATCAACTCTTCAGCCATCAATTTCAGCAAGTGAAGATGATCTACATCTTCGGCAAGAGCAAGCCTTCGATGCGGCTCGAAGTATCATCAAAAAGTTGGAAGAGCAACCTTTCGAAGTCTAACTCTAACCTAGTCTCTTCACCTCTCTAGTACCACACTTAGGAATCTCGGCACGAGATTCTGTTGAAGGGGGGAAGAGCTGTAACACCCCACTTTTTGTAACCCTGATTTAGACTGAGTTTGGAATTTCAAAATTGGGGGCCAACAAAAACTTTTTGTGCAAACCTCTGGAAGTACTATATCTTGCTTGTTTGTCTTGGTTGTTATGTTAATGATGTCTGCTTGAGTTGCTTATTGAACACCTTTGTGAACCAACACAACCCTTGTGCCCTTGAGATCGTGCTCCTATTTATGCTTCTAGCTATTTTCCAAAACCATTATCTTGGCAAACTCTCTTTTTTTCAAATTATTTTATTTATCCAAATAAGCGCCAAGATTTATTTTTCTGGAGACAAACATTTTATCAAAACTAAGTATTTACAAAATTATTTGGACCTACGAAGTAGAGTGGTCCCACTATTTTACAAACTTTTATTTTGTTGATATTTATAAAAGGATTTCAAACACCTTTGAGAAGACTTTACAAAGGAGATGTTTTTGTCTCCATTTGTTTCTAAAACTATCTACCAAAGCCTTACTCCTTTATTTGAAACTCTTCTCTACTTGACCATGGCATGATCTTTGAGCACTAGTTCAATCATTGTTTCTGGTGATGCTAGATTAGCTTCAAATAATTAACCTTGTGTGGTGAGTTGACTTGTGTGACTGTTTGACTTTGATGAGTTGCTTGTGTGTAGATATAATCCTCATATAGGCCTGTGGCCTAACCCCCTTCAGCACCCACCAATTTATATTTTTGTCCCATGTAAGTTATTACCACTCTATCTTTCAAATCAAACCTATCTTGTTATTTTCATCTCAATCCTGAATTCCTAACTCTAATGTCTTAGTCTTATCATGAGACATTAGGAGCACCATTTTGTGGGATCTTAAAACAAATCAAACTAACCCAAGGAAAGCACCCATGGTGTTATTAGAATCATCTACATCCCACCGTGGAAGGCTCCTCTCAGTTTTTGAAAAGTATTTTCCTTGCAATCATTTTATCAAACACCTAATGTGCAGACTATCTTCATGTCTATTAACAGATACAATTTTCCAACACCTATATTAAGCTCATCCATTCTATCCATGGCAATGTACCTTCCTAGAACTCATATTTGGCATGTGTTCTTCCATTCTTTCCATTGCCACCTAGCCATTTGAGGCCATCTGATACTTGCTCTAATCCTATTTCTGACCCTAATCAAATCACTGACCATTTGACTATTATCATATGCACTCTTACTCACACTTCTAGAATTCGAAATAAATTGTTCAAAGACCATTCTTTGACCAATTCCTCTTCCTTTTGATCTACTCTAAACATCTATGCGCTTGCATGTGCATTTTGAAGCCTGCCACCTATCTATGTGACTAGGTTTTGAACCCTAGTCAAAACTGTTTCCACTTTCTAGTTTTCCTTGATTTTCTTGATAATTAGTCAACACTCATCGTAAGATCCATCCATAGATTCATTCCCTCTCTACTAGCGTTTATACATATTATTCATGCCTTCAATCATCTCTTTCCATCACAAGTATATATAATGAGGCCATCCTCTTATTCTACCTTCCTATTAACCTAAATGCATAGAAATGCCAATTAAGCCATTCTTGCATATTTCCTCATCAAATGAATTTGTCGAAACTCCACCATGCTATTTTGTGCATATAAAATTCTATGAACCCAACACCATGGCCTCCTACTTTCAAAATCTTGAATTCAAGCCTAAATTCTAGACCAACTTCATAATGCACATTTTTGGTGATCCTTTTAATATCAAGACTTTGCCAACTTGGCAATATTGCTAATCACACCCAACCCCATCATTATGATCCATCCTTCTTGATATTTGCTTGGTGAAATAAAGGTCAAACCCAAATGTTCTAGAATGCATCATGCATGCATCAAGTTATAAAGAGATTCAATCTTTCACTACCTATACCTACTTAATCCAAACTTCTTTGAAACTCCACCAAACCATCTCTTTGACTAGTCCAGCACCCTCCCCTCCCTCTGGTCGAAAATTACTGTAGCATGCACCCTCCCTCCTTGTCTTTTTGTGCTTGGAAGGAGCTAGTGGAGGACTCAGGAATACTTTTCTACTCTTGCAAACTTGTTTAAAGAAAACTTGCAGCAGCCCCTCTCACCTCTCTCTCTCTGGTCCTTCTCGACCAAGGCACTCTCCTGGACCTCTCCACCACTCCACCGTCCCTTGGCCCAACCAGGAGCCCTACCTATACCCACATGTCTCAAAACCGAACCTACAACTTCTCCTCGGTCATAAGGCATCCGAGCACCCAGCTCCTCTCAGACCCCTCATTCACTCCCTGCCACTCTCCCTAGCCACCCCCAGTCCCCATGTCCTGTCTCTGCTCTGAAACAGAGAAGGGAAGGAGAAACTTCCTTTAGTTCTGCGAGGAAGGAGACCACACCACGCCCTCTCTGGACCCTCTCCGCTCTCCATTTCTGCTTGAATGCACTCCACATGTCTGTATCTACCTAACCCCACTCTTCTCCTGACCCAGGGACACCAAGATGATGACCATCTGAAGCGCCAAATCGAGCTCCTCCACGGCCTCCCTGCAGATCCGCCTCCCAGAAGAGAACACGCCACTGCCGCACCTCGCCGGATTCGCCGTCGTCCACCGCGCTGCCCCGTCCCGTCCTCATCACCGGGGAACGCCCCTAGGTGAGCAACCCCGCCTCCCAGACCCTCCTAGGGTTCCGCCATGTTCCTGTGGTCGGAGGAAGAAGACGGCCGAGGGCCGTCGATCATAACTTGATCGGACGGCCCCGGTTGCCCCGTACCGCTTCGGGTGCGTTGGCGGCTGACGGCTGGGGCCTGCCGGTCAGCCATTTAAATCCGGCCTCCCGCGCCCCGCGGGATGAGTTGGGCCAGCCGGCGCCAGATCGGGCCCGGATCTGGTTAGATCTGGCTCGTTCCATTTTTTTTCAGGAAATTGGTTTTAAACTTTAATTAACAATCTGCAAGATTGTATAATTTGTAGAAAAATAATTAGAAGCCCATTTTGAATGATTCAAATTTTCATGAACTCCTTAATTCAAGATCTATCCAGTGGTACTGCATGCATGTCATATGGTTTACTGTAGAATTACTTGTATTCAATTGGGTAGATCTAGTTACTTTTCACTCAAAAATCCATATCTGGAGTTTTGTATATTGAAATTGAGTGAATCCAACTTCCAGTGAAGACTTGTTGTATTGTGAGGCACTAGGAACTGGTTTTACCATTTTAGGATGTTTGTCTCTCATGTAGTAATTATCTTAGTGAGGCTTAGGCTTCACATGGTTTTATTTATTGTGCTCAGTATGAATATTATTTTTGGGTGATTCCAACTTCTAGTGGTAGCTTATTGTGGCATATTGCTTGACTAACTGGTTTTGCTATTTAGGACTCTTACTCTTGCAGTAGTAATTAAAATGGTATTGTGTGTATTTACTTTTAG
>QXEO01000331.1:2384007-2400792 GCA_007115705.1 Dactylis glomerata | reverse complement strand
AGGTGGATCGTGTCCGTGCTGACGCCCTCCATGCCTTCGAGGCATTCCTTCAGTAGCTTATTCATGTAACCTGACACTTGCTCGTAACAGTCTGAACCTCGAGAGTCGATGGCTTTTTATTTGGCCGATTTCATGTATCGGCCCCCATGTTTCACTGGATACATTTTTGTTACTGGCCGATTTCATGTATCGGCCCCCATATTTATTTATTTTACTGGCCGATTTCGTGTATCGGCCCCCATATTTCACTGCCCATCATCCCACATGCTTGGGAAATATTTCTTGAGATGCTGACCGTTGACAGCCACTGGGAATTTCACACCGTCCAGCTCCTCAAGCATGTACGCGTTGCCCCTTAAAACTTGGTCGACCCTGTATGGCCCGTGCCAATTTGGAGACCATTTACCGTATGCTGTATCCTTAGTTCCCAATGGTAATACAGCTTCCCATACCAGATCCCCAACGTGGAACTCCTTTGGTCTCACCTTCTTATTATATGCACGAGCTACCTTGGCTTTGTTCTCTTTAATTTTCTCAAGCGACCACAGCCTAAGTTCAGTTAAATCCTCAACACTGTCACTCATCAGGGCTGCATATTCTTCAGTTGTTAGATCGTTCTAAAAAGTGACACGTCTCGATCCAGCCGTAATCTCCCATGGCAATACGGCTTCTTGTCCATAGACTAGATGGTATGGCGAGGTTTTTATCGCTCCATGACATGACATGCGATAAGCCCACAAAGCTTCTGACAAAACCTCGTGCCAACGCCTAGGGTGCTCGTCGATTTTTCTCTTGATCAGCTTGATAAGGCTCTGATTGGACGCTTCAGCTTGCCCATTTGCTTGAGCATAATATGGAGATGATCGGATCAGCTTAATTCCCGCGTCCTCGCAGAACTCTCTAAACTCGTGAGAAATGAAGACCGAACCTCCATCGGTCGTGATAGTTTGGGGAATCCCGAATCTATGAATGACATGTTCCTTCACGAAATTGATAACATCCTTCGAGTTCACTGACTTCATAGGGACGGCTTCGACCCATTTAGTGAAATAATCCGTAATGGCCAAAATCCACATGTGGCCTTTGCTTGATGGAGGATTGATCTTGCCAATCATATCCATGCCCCAACCTCGGAATGGCCAAGGTTTGATAATGGGGTTCATCGCTGACGCAGGTACCATCTGAATCTTCCCGAATTTCTGACATGCTTGACACCCTTTATAGTACTTAAAACAGTCCTCAAGCATGGTGGGCCAATAAAACCCTGATCGCCTGATCAACCATTTCATCTTGTGAGCCGATTGGTGAGTTCCACAGGCGCCTTTGTGTACCTCGTGTAGAAGCCGATTTGCCTCGGCTGGCCCCAGACATTTGAGCAATAGCCCTTCCAAAGTCCTGTAGAACATGTCATCCCCAATAAGCACATACTTCATGGCCTTGTACCTTATCCGTTTAGGTGCCCCCCGAGCCGAATCTTTCAAGTAATTGAAGATATCGGCTCTCTAGTCGTCCGTCTCCAGGAACTGTACCTGAACATCAGTTCCATCTGCTATGTCCTTGTAGCCTGAAGCCATTTGTGCGAGATCATTTGCCTCGGCATTCTGTGATCGCGGGATCCAGTTAAAGTTTAAGTACCTGAACTGTGCCATCAGCTCATGGCATTGCAACCATAATGGGAAGAGTGACTCGCTCTCACACTTGTATTCGTCCGTGAGTTGGGAAATCACCAATTTGGAGTCTCCAAAAAGTTCCACTGCTTCTGCTCCGGCTTCAATGAGCAACTCCATTCCCTTGCGTATTGCCTCATGCTCAGCGACATTGTTGGTGCAAGGGGTAGATAGCCTGATGGAGAAGGAATATGTTGCCCCCCGGGGCGACACGAGTAGAATGCCGATGCCGCAACCATCATCACAAGCCGATCCATCGAAAAACATAGCCCATGCACGTACAGACAGTGCTGCTATATCAGTGTTGATTCGTTCAGCAATAAGATCGGCCAACGCCTGTCCCTTAACCGCTTTGGCGGGTTGATACCGGATATCAAATTCCGATAGTGCAAACATCCATTTGCCGAGTCGGCCTTTCAACACAGGAGCCGACAGCATATGTTTTATGACATCTGATTTGCATATGATGATAATCACTGCTGACAGCAAGATGTGTCGCAGCTTGGTGCAGGTGAAAAATAGGCAGAGGCATAACTTCTCGATTTCAGGATACCTTCTCTCTGCATCCAGCATCCTTCTGCTGATGTAAAACACAACTCGCTCCAGACCATCATAAACTTGTACCACCACCGAGGCGATGGACGTGTCAGCCACCGACAAGTAAATGTAGAACGGCCTATCCTGCTGCGGTGGAACCAACACTGGCGGCTTCGTTAGATATTCTTTGATCTCGTCGAAGGCTCGTTGTTGTTTTGTCCCCCAGCGGAACTCCTCGTCAGATTTAATTTTCACCAGTCCCATGAACGGCTCTATTCTTCCTGACAGATTGGAGATGAATCTTCTGACGAAGTTGATTTTGCCGATGAGACACTGCAATTCTTTCTTCGTGGTAGGTGGCTTCATTGTTCGCACTGCCTCCTGACTTTTCAGGCCGATCTCAATTCCGCGTTCATGGACCAAGAAACCCAAGAACTGACCGGCCGTCACACCGAAGGCACACTTCTTTGGATTCATCCGTAGCCCGAATTTTTGGGTTCGGTCCAGGACGCGTCGCAGATCGTCCAAGTGTCCTTGTACTGAAGCAGACTTGACTACCACGTCATCGATATAAATCTCCACCAACTTGCCGATCAGATCATGGAAAATGTAATTCATGGCTCTTTGGTATGTGGCGCCGGCATTCTTCAGTCCAAATGTCATGACTACATATTCAAACAACCCCACCGAACCTGGGACTCTGAATGCAGTCTTGTGTATATCTTCTGGAGCCATAAAAATTTGATTGTAACCGGCATTGCCATCCATAAAGCTCAAGACCTTATGACCAGCAGCTGCGTTGATCAATGTCTCTGCTACCGGCATCGGATATTCATCCTTTGGAGTGGCTCTATTGAGAACCCGAAAATCTATGGCAACACGCCATCGGCCATCCTTTTTCTCTACAGGTACGATACTAGAAATCCACTCAGCATACCTGCATGGCCTGATGAACCCAGCTTTCAACATTTTCTCGATCTCTTTCTTGACTTCCTCTAAAATTTCGGCCTTCATCTGTCGTGCCCGCTGCTGGAATGGCCGAAACCCTTTTTTAAGCGGGAGCCGATGCTCAATGATGCTCCTGTCTAACCCGGGCATCTCTGTATAGTCCCAGGCAAAGCAATCTGGATATTCTTTCAACAAAGCTATCATCGGACCCCGCAGATTCGGATCTAACTTTTTGCTGATAAATGTCGGTCGTGGCTTATCCCCAGGACCGATGTCAATCTCTTCTAGCTCATCAGCGGATGTAAACCCATACCCCAGCTTTCCGTCACCTGCCAAATCGATGCTGAACACAGGCCAAAAGTTTGGTGAGGATAACAAAGATAATTTGGGCCGATTGCCGGAATCGGCCCCCTTTTTGATTGCATCACTCAAGGAAGGTTTACAACTTGTTTGTGCTCTACAATGGTAGGGAATCTCCCTACTACGACTACGCGACATGCTTGTCGTAAGATCACTGCTTTTTATTTTTTGTGGCCGATCGCAGGGATCGGCCTTACCACGCACAATCGTGGGCTTTGCTACTCTGTCAGGCCAGTGGATAAGACCAGCCTCACCCCGTTTTTTGTAGCTTCAATGCACTCACAGCCGTCTAGACTGACTCCTGAGATCGGCTCTTGGTCTTCTGCGTCCCAAATGTTCATGCCAGCTATTGAGATCTCGATCGAATCATCTGCATGAATGACCTCCACTTCATCTCCATCCCACTGTATCAGGCATTGGTGCATCGTGGATGGAATGCAGCAGTTAGCGTGAATCCAATCCCTTCCCAACAAGACAGCGTAGGTGCTTTTGCTGTCAACAATGAAGAACGACGTAGGGATGGTTTTTCTACCCACGGTCAGATCCACGTTCAGAACGCCTTGCGTTTCTGAAGCTTGGCCGTTGAAGTCGCTTAGCGTGACGTTGGTTTTGATCAGATCTGCAGTGCAGTGTCCCAAACGCCGCAGCATGGAGTATGGCATTATATTGACTGCCGCTCCGGTGTCAACTAACATCTTGCGGACGGGCTGCCCATTGATATAACCTTTCAGGTACAGGGCTTTCAGATGTTTGTAGCCTTTCTCCCGTGGCTTTTCAAAGATGACCGGCCGTGGGCCGCAGTCAAACTGTGCCACTGGTAATTCTTCGGTTCTTGGAGCGCAAAACTCTGACGGAAGCATGAACACCATGTTTGTGTCAGCCGATGTCTGCGCATCGGCTTTTACTGGTTTGGGGCGCCACTCTTTCTTTTTTGGACGGGCCTCCGTCTCCAAGGTTCGCTGAATTTTCACGGCCAGATCAGGCCGGGCTTTCCTTAAAGTGTGGAGGTACTGCGCTTCGGCTTCCTCCAAGCTACGTAGCCTCTGAACTCTACGCTTTTGGGAGTGTCTGAGTCCATCGGGACACCACCTTGGCCGGTGATATCTATCCTCTTCTTCATCCTCTGACTCCTCGAGATCTTTTGCTCGAGATGACTCCTCTTGTCCGTTCTGAGGCTGGAGAGGCCCTAGACGCTTGAACACTGAAACTGGACCTGTGTCATCCTTCTGCTGTCCACATTCCGGGCAGTTGTCGACTGTAGGCAATCGGCTCATTCCAGCATCCCAGCAGTACTTGAAGAAAGGACAATCCCAATGTTTATCCACGCCTTCCTTTTCGTTTGATCTTCCCCTAGCGCGGTGCTCATATCCTTCATCATATCTATCATGCCGACGGTATCTCCCATCGTATGCGTCGGTCCGACGATCTCTTTCATCATCACTGTCGTACTGTCGACGTCGGTCATACTGACGCTCATACTTGTTAAGGAGATGCGTGGAGTGTGGCTTCTGATATCGCACGCTTCTCACTTGTTCCTCGGTTATATACCGCCTATCGTCATAACGGGGCCGGTCGCGTGGACCGGCCTCTTCCTTTCCTTTGCCCCGGAAGTGGCCGCTTTCCTCCTTATACTTGCCATGGTGGTACACAGGCCCTGCCATGTTAATATCGAACGAGAAGTCAAGCTGACGCCTCGTGGAGTGGCTGTGCTCTACCATGTTGATGCCAGGAAACGGGTTTGTGTCCACTTTCATGGCGAACTGCCCAAGGATCAGACGGCCCTGTTCTATCGCCGTTTGGATCTGCCGACGTAGCTCTTTGCAATCATTGGTGGTGTGGGTGAACGAGTGATGCCACTTGCAGTATGATCTCCCGTTCATCTCTTGCGCCGTAGGGATTTTATGGCCTTCGGGTAACTTCAGCTGCTTTTCCTTCAGCAGTAAATCGAATATCTGCTCAGCTTTGCCTACATCGAAGTCGAACCCTTTTGCAGGCCCTTGCTGTTTCACCCATTTGCAGGACACAGGATCTGCTCCCCGAGCCCATTCAGCCACGGCTATCTCCTGGTCTTCTGCAAGATCCTCTTCTTCTGTATCGACCAGGCCTATCGGACGTTTGAACTTGTCTTGGTACAACTCAGGGTGGCGCTGCTCATACATTGTCAGTTTCTGGACCATGTGCGCCAATGAATTGTATTCTACTTGGAAAGCCAGATCCTTGATCGGGGCTGAGAGACCCAACACGGCCAGCTCGACTGCTTCTTTCTCAGTTAAACGAGCCGAATAACATCGGTTCTTGACAGTCCTGAAACGCTGAATATACTCAGCTACCGTTTCTCCCCGCTTCTGCCGCACCTGTGCCAGATCGGCAATGCCAGCCTCGGTAGCTTCTGAATGATACTGAATATGGAACTGTTCTTCCAGCTGCTTCCAGGTCCGGATCGAATCTGGTGGCAACGAGGTGTACCACCCAAAAGCTGGTCCCGTCAGAGATTGCGCAAAGAACCTTACGCGTAACTGATCCGATGCTGAAATCATGCCTAACTGTGCCAAATATCGGCTCACGTGCTCGATCGAGCTAGACCCTTCTGAACCATTAAATTTTGAGAACTCAGGGAGCCGATATTTGGGTGGAAGCGGAATCAAATCATACTCGTTGGGGTACGGCTTGGAATAGCCGATTGTTCTCCTCTTCGGCACGAAGCCGAACTGGTCTCTCAAGATGGTACTGATTTGCTCCACCGTTTGAGCTGCAGGGGCTAAATTCTCATGACTCGTTCCGGTGGCATACTTAGCTAGCCACGCCTCTTTATCAGCGTCCATCCCGGACATCCCTGCTCCCGAAATCCCTACTCCAGAAACACCTGCCCCAGAAATCCCTGCGGTTGCAATCTGGTTCGTGCGCGTCAGGCTGTTGCAGTCCGGCACGTATGTGCACACATATCCATGTGGGACTTCTTTAGGTGGTTCAACCAGGAATTGGTAATCGCCAGGATCACCTCCAATCTTGTAGACGACGTACGCCGGTGACCCCGGTGGCTCCGGAGCTGCAAGCGTGAATGGTAGCTGTGGCCTGGTCTGGAGCGGTCTTTCTCCCTGGTGAGTCCCTAGGGTAGGCCCCGACGGAGAGTACTGATGTTTCATGATTTCCTGAACCACGCGAACCGCGACGCGCTCGACAGCGTTCACCAGGCTCTCAGAATGGCGGTGAAGAGAATGAGCCACCATGTAATTGACTTCCTGTCGCAGAGCTCTGGTGCGATCCTCTGAAGGAACAGATAGATCCACCTCATCGAGAGCGCCTTCGGGTGAGAACCCTTTCCACCTGATGCCATGCTTACGGGTCCTTTCAAAAGAGCCGATGAGATCGGCTTCGAAGAGAGCTTTGACATCATCATACCTCTTCTTGTGCTCATCAGACAGATCGTCGTACGTGATTGGTCTGTCTCCCATCGCAGCGTCAGATGTTGATGCAGATGTTGTTGAATGTCCCACCGGGCGTGCCAGAATGTGTTGCCTGTCAAAACCCACCGGCGAGCAGCGACGAGCAACACGAAGAGCCGGGAGGCTCCCAGAGCTGCTGGTGGGCCCTGGTCCCTCGGTCAACGGCCCGCAAAACTCCGGCACATGTCCTGGCTGATGCGAGGGCGTGCCACCTGATCTATACCTGATCAGGAAGGTGATGGTTTGCTTCGATTAGTTTCCTGCATGGCAGACACGCAAACATTAAATACGAGCCTCGATCGGCTCTCAGGTTTCCCTGCAAATCGGCTCAGGTAGCCGATTGTCCCATGGATCTGCATTGGATCTACGATAACATGGGGTTTTGCTTTATCAATACAAGTCAAATCGATCTACGACAGTTTAAAGCTTTCACCACATAAACGGAACATCCCACACGTAATTGAGCCTGGTAGATACGAAAGATAACAGAAAACCAACCCTAGAGGAGGCCAAAAAACCAACGTAGAGTCAATTCCCGGAACAACTCCTCTCGAATTGGCAAACCGTATCCTTACGTACTACTGGATCGTTCAACCCGTTTGTGAGGCCTAACCATGCAGATATTAAACTAATCCTTGGAGAACAAGGAACAACTATGACAGATTGAATTGACTGAATAAAGATCAAGCACGATGCTGCCCTTACACCCAAAATAGGTGCAAAGGCAGCGAGATCTCTAAGGGCAGCATGACTAAACAAACATAGACAAAAAGCGCCGATGCTAGCCCAAACAGATCTATGATAATAGTATTGCTCGCCATCAACAAGGCTTCAGTACGAGCAACACCAAATAACACATAAGCAGATGCTGCCTAGATCGCGAGACGCGATCTAGGCAGCACGACGCTTACCTGAAAGAAACCCTCGAAACAAGGGGTGGCGATGCGCCGAGATTGTGTTTGTTGCGAACGTGGTCGTCCTCCTTTCTCAATAACCCTAGGTACATATTTATAGTCCGGAGACTTTCTATCTTTGGAATAAACCTAAACGTACTCTATCTCTTGTTTAAACCGAAACGAACTCTATTATAATTATACAGATACACGGGCAATTAGCCCAAATCCACGCGCAAGGCCGATCCATCCTCCAAGCCCATCTTGATTACGGCCCATCTCCTTATATGGCCAAAATGTGGCGATAACAAGATCTCCTTTCCTCTTTCTTGGAAACTTGCATAGATTTGTTGCTGCTTGGTACCTCCGGGCAATCCCCTGAAGGTGGAGTTCAAAATCTGAGTTGGCTTGACCTCCTTTCGTACATATATTAAATGGTGGACTTGCGAGCATGGGATGTAGAAGAGGGGTAAAGTCCTACAGTAGATGAGAGGGAACAACTTTAAAAAGGTTTCTAACATGGGATTGGTATGGTTGAAAGTTTAGTTTGGACCAAACAATACTAGAACATTTTTTAGAAAATAAGTTGTTGGGATGGTTGCTACATGTTGCCGGAGGGCATATGAGCAACTCATCTCAAAACCAATCAATCATTCCAACACACAAGGCACTAAGCACACTTAATAATCGTGAGGTAAGGGTAGCTCAATACAAACAATGGAGCATTTCCTATAAGTCCTGTGGGTCAAAAGGTTGTTGGGTCTTCATCATTTCTGATCACTCTCTCTTTGCTCTTGAAGTCTTTGTCTCCTAGGGTTGACTCTTGTTGGAAGATTTCTGGATCAGATGAAGAGACTCTCTTTCGATGGTAGCGGTCGTAGTTGACATCCAAGGTTGAAGCCGTGAAAAATATTGAGTCCCTAATCTTTTCATCCAAAAGTCCTTCGGTCTTAGGTCGGTATATCGTCCATAGTATACATTTGAAGTAGATGAGGAATAGAGTAAAACAAATCTTTGAAAAGACTTTGTAATTAAAGAGGTAAATAAATTCTTTGTCAAAGTCTCTTGAGAGTATAAGTTGAGAGTGTAAGATATTTGAAGTGAATAAGATGGGAGTATAAGTTGGGTTTTGGGTACCAAAGCAAATAAGTTTCTTTTGTAGAAATAAGTGTTTGACAAAATATTACTTTCTTAGCTAACGACCATTCTAACTAAGGTCTCTTAAGGTCATGATAGTCCTGATACCAAACTTGTGATATCAGAGATATCATTTTCTAACGACCATGCTAACTAGGGTTTCCTAGAGTTAGCCTAGGCTCTGATACCAACTTGTAACACCCCCTAATTTATAACAAATTCGAAGTGCCCGTTATGTAATCCATCACAATCCCAGAATCATTGTTGTGATTTACATAACGTAGTTGATATCACAGTCATAGACATTAATAGTAAATAAAGGGGATTACATAGGTGGTCGCACAGACCAAACCTTACAATACATCAATATGCAGCGGAATAACACTCTGGGTCCATATTGTCAAGCTTCAACCGCACAGGCAAAGCGGACTGTAGGAAACGAGCCTAATTCGCAAAGTCGTCAATGATTTCTTCTTTCTTGATTTCTCTCCTTCAAGTCTGGCCAAGTTAATAGCCAGGGACAGAGCCATGAGTACATTGCATGCACTCGCAAACCATCTTATAAATAAATGAATAGAGAATGCATAGTTCATATAGTGGTCTAAGCTCTAGGTTCATTTGCATAAAGCAGAATTTCCTTTCAAAGATCTTTTATCTAAAATGGTAAGAAAACATTTAGCTCTTTATAAATCTCTAGATGGAATCCCCCAAATGTCAATTCTTTTGTTCACCAAGTCACCTCCATGGTCATCGAAATTCATTGTCAAGTCACCTTTCTCAATCATTTTCAAAGTAAAACCTGATAACGGCCAAGTACCACCAATCCAACCGTCCATGACCGCGGATGCGGCTATTCGAATAGTTTTACACTCTGCAGAGGTTGTACACTTTACCCACACCATCCGGCTACTCATCGTGTGGGCAACTTCCCTGCATAACGACATATGCCATGACAAGCAGCCGACCATTAATGTTTCACCTGCCCGCCTTAGCATAAACACTACCGCCTAGAGTTGTACCCCTCAACACCGGAGTCCAAGAAGCTGTCCGGAGTGTGCAAAGTTCCCAGCCGCTTGTCCCACCGGAATGCCACTAACCGAGGTAGAGTCCTACACCCGGTAGTCCATTTTCAATGAGGGCTCTTTGGCTTGTACCCCAACCACCTAAAAAGGAGGACAAGGCGAGCCTAGGCCGTAGCCACAGGGTGCCCTGGAAGAGGAGTCCCTGGTCGGACTTCCATTTACATTTTATAGGGTCTACACTAAGGAGAAACAAATACTCCACTAAGCCCCGTCCCATACCAGGGTAATGTGGTCGCACTGTATAGTTGGTCCAGTATGGTACTTCACACATTTATCATTTTTGTCAAACCTTCATGTCACCTTCACCATGTCACCATTTTGTAAATAGTTTTCAAAGTCACACTTGGGTAAGGTTTCCCATCTCCAAGGTTTGTATTTCAAAATCATCCTTGGGCAAGGTTGCCCCTTTCCAAGGTTTTCATTTCAAAATCTTCATGATCTTCATTGGGGTTCCCACCTAGTCATTTTCCATGAATGCCTTCAGCTCAAGCATGATCCTCATGAGGGCACAAGGATCTAGGTAGGTGTATTGGATAGGCTTAGCTTGATGCTCTACTTAGCATCCACTAAGGAAAGGTTTCTCAAAGGTAGGCTAAGTTTGATGCCCTTAATGCCATCCACAAAAAGAGTTGGATGCACTTGTTAAGAAAGACATCTCTACTCATTTGCAACTTGATAACAATTATTTTAGCATGCCCTTTTATTTAAAAGCAAGTAAACATGCATTATAAAACTGGGTAATGGTATGATCAAAAGATGGCTTGCCTGGCTTGGCAATGTCATAGGCTTCTTCATCTTCATCTCGGGTTTTGTAGTCTCCATCACCATTGCTTGGTTGACTCAGGATCCATTCTCCTTACTCTCGTTATCGTCTAATTGTAGGAAAGTAAATAAGCATACAATCACCACACAATTCACAAACAACACATACTCACTATAATAAGGATACTTGGGTAAGAGAAACGATCTAGGAAGTCTATGGAGAGTGGTTTCGACGATAATTGAGTTCCGATGGATGAGATGATTGAGTTGTTGTATCTAAGTAGGGTTTATTGATTTGGAACCATGAAATATCTCATATAAGTCTTTATTGACCAAGGTTGTAGACTACAAGAAGATATTTAGGATTACGGTTTACCCAAGGTGGTTTCATAATTTAAAGTCTTATTTTCAATTACTTGTTCGATTTGTAGTTTGCAAACATTTAGTGATCATGTTTAAATATCCAAAGGTTATGTATAGCCCCAAGTTGACCTAGGTCAATGGATATAGATGAATCTTAGAAAATGGGGTTGATTAGAATTTGGTTTTATATCATTTCCATATTTTGAGATTGGTGTGCAAGTTTGAGTTTCTAATTACTACTATGTAGTATTAAATTTCCAAATACTTCCTACAAGTCCACATGAACTAAGATTAATACCTATTGATAGGTATTTGGAAATGTGGTTTAACAACAAGAGTTCCATAAAAATTTCGATTATAGATTTGAGTTTAATAAAATCCTATATGGCAAATGCCCATTTAACCATATAGGTAAATAGCATTTACTTTAAAAGGTTCAAAAATGAGATCTAATGGTATAGGCAGATGGGTATCACTAATTGTGAATTTCTAAAGTTGGATTTATATTTTTAGGAATTTTATTTGAATTGATATGGATTTTCTAAGTTGGAAAAGCTCCTGTTTTGTTATATTTACTGCAACCACTATGTAAATCTAATTGTGTTGAAACCACTTCTAATGGATAGCTTATGTTCTAAGGTTTCCAGAACATTTTCATTTGTTAAATTTGGGTTGGTAGAACTACAGGAAAATTGAATCTAAGCAAGCATCTGAATGAGTTTTTTCAAAAATCGAAAATCGAATAACCCCCTTTTTTCAATCCGGGCCGGACACACAGACCATGCTGGGCCGGCCCGTTAGGCTGCAATTGGCGGGTGGCAGGGAAAAAAAAGAGGGGGGGTCAGTCCGGCCTGCCAAGGGGCCCCACCGGTCAGAACTAAAGCGAAACGGTATCTGGGGAAGTCTTCTTCCCCAGCCCGCGAACACACGAGCGAGCTACTGGGAGGGAGACGGCGATGGGGGGAGGCTCACCGGAGCGGCGGCGACCGGCGGCGAGGGTGCAGGGCGGCGGCGGGAGGTCTTCTCGGCCACCCTGGACCGGCGGTAGGTCGGGGGAGGCTCCGTAGCGCCGGGAACGGGCGGTGCCCTGCGGAGCGGTCGAGGTCGCCGAGCTCGACTGAGGTCACGGGAGAGAGGGAGACGTTGTCTAGGGAGGTGCTGGGGATGGTGCGGATCTTTTCAGGGAAGAAAGGGGGCTTTTTATAGTCGGGAGAGGGAGCACGAGGCGAGGGGATCTGCGGCCAGAGCGCGGCCGGTGTCGGCTAACGAAGGGACGCGGCGGTCGGGGCTTTAGGTGGAGGGCTGCGGCGTGCTGTGGTGTGCTGCTGGCGCGCTTGCGGGCTGCGGGGTGGTCGGGTGCAGAGGGGGCAAGTGATGGCTGTGGGGAGGGGTCCGGGGTGGTTTCTCTCATTTTCTTCCAGGTCTCACGGTCGGGGCCTGGGCAGGGGAGACAGGGGGTCGACCGAGATGGAGTCCTCGGCATGGCTACAGGGTGAGGGCGAAGTGGAACAGCGACGACCACAGTAGTTCCGTTTTCCCGAAATTTTGCCCACCAAGTGTTCGACCAAATGTCCGCAAGAAGTAAAAATTCGAATTTTTGAAATTTTCAAATTGGGTTGGTCACTATCTTGGATAGGGATCCTAAAACAATTTTTGTTAGGTCAAGAGGTGGTGTTTTGCTCCAGGGCTAATTTGAATTTGAGGGTTGTCCTATGATTCAGATTCAAACTTTGGACAGATTTTGAAGGAGGTTAGGGTTTGAGTTTTTGCTGGAAACTTCTTGGTTGAGTTAGTATGTGATATGGTCAAGCTCAACTAACTGACCACACCTTTGCTTGAGTTACAGATTTCTTATTCTAAGTGTCCAAAGTAGGGTAGTGGTTAACTTTTTCTAGATCATCTTTTCTTCTCTTTTTCTTTATTTCTCTTGCTTCTGGTTCTTTTGATCTTTGTGGTTCTTCTCTAATGCTTCTATTGGTTAAGTTTGAATTAACTAAACATTGCTCAACAAATTAAAACCCACATGAAATCATAAAAGACTTATATTGAAATTCTATGCATACATGCAAAATGAAGTGCAAAAAGTTTTATCTTGGTCCAAAGGTGTTGGTTTTCTTGGAGATGACATGGAGTTGGGAATGACCTCTTATTTGAATTCAAACTTTGGTAGAAATTTGAATAGGGTTCCAAGTTGACTTTTGTTTCAAACTTTATTGTATTTGATTCTTTTCTATTTGTTTGTGATTTATTGACTAAATTTTGGTTTGGCCATTGACCCAAATGGGTTTAGCATGTAACCATACACCAAATTTAATAGTTAGAAAACTATTTCAATTTAACAAAAATCTTTATTTAAAACTTTGGGCTCAAAGGATTTGATTTCAAACCTTTCTCATACTCTTTTTATTTGAAGCATGGGAGCAAATGCTCAAATTCACAAGTTTTACAAGATAATAATTTAATCTTGTATTCCAAATAAAAGTTTTTGTTGTCTCCAAAATTTGGTATTTTAATAAATCCATTTATTTCTATTTCTCAAAAATTTGGGTTGTTACAGTGTTAATATAAGGTAAACATCATATATTTGTCAACGCGAGCACTTTTAATCTCAAATGTTGAATACTCTACCTTTAGATGCACGAATCTCCACAGATGCGGCCGATCACGGCGGTGGTGGCCAGCATGCTCGAGGGCACCATAGAGCTGTCCTGTGTGAGCCGTACACTCCGCGATCAGGTTCCTCCGGTTGTACGCCCATGGGTTCAAGCAGGTGATGGTACCGTTAATCCACCTACTACAACGCAGATCGCGCAATCCTGTTCTCGACGACCTTGGAGCTTGTGGCATGAGGAACTATTTCTCCGGCAAGGCGACATCTGTGAACGCGTATCACACGATGCTATGGAGTCAATCGAAAACACCGGCGGTATTGCTTCCTGAGGCCTGGTTCTAGCCTCTAAGCCTAGTTGATGGCTCAATGGCCGTAGCATTGACGCCGGTCTCGGCAGTTCTTGGGAATTCCTAGCCACATGCCAGCTGCTACAACCGTGCCTGGGACAACCATGTACTCAATTGTCGATGGACATAGCTGTTAGCCAGTTAGTCATACGTAGAACTGATCTAGAGCAATGATGGCAAGCCTTCATAGATGAACTTCGAACATCTACGCAAAAATTGCCGCGCTTTGCTAGGTACCTAGAAACTCAGAGACCATGCGCGGCAGCAATAGGCACGATTGCCGAGCTCATGGCGCGATTGAGAACGATTATTTTGTCGTCGACGGCCGATTCCTGTTGTCGTCCATATCGACTGCTGTATGTACGCCATGTTTGCCTGAATTTCTTCCTGCTTCGCTCTTCTTCCCGCGTTGATTATGACCGCCGCCGACTTCTTTTTGAATCGGCTGCTCCTAATCGCCACTCGCTCGTTCGAGTCAATCGAAGTGCTCCCGCTCCATCGCCTCCAGATTGGTTCCACCTGCCCATCTTCTACGTGACTGCATCAGCGCCTGCGGATCATAGCCCGCCTCCGTTGCTTCTACTACCGCCAGCTCTCATGGAGCTTAGCTGCTATTGATGCGTGTCGGCGTGCTGGTTGGAACCACGTGAATCCATCAGGCGATGCTTTTGTATCCTTAGGTGCATAGCTTTGCATTAATCAATTAGAATCCAGCTCATATACGTTTCGTATGAAGATTGAAATTGCAAACATGCCGTGTCGTGGAGTCCAGCTTGTATACGTGTCTGCCGTGGTTGATGGTAACTCTAAGCCATCGGAACAATCCAGCTTGTATATGTGTCTGCCGTGGTTGATGGTAAATCTAAGCCATCGGAACATCTTAACTTTACCACGATCAATCTCCACCGTTGATTGTTAGTTGTTTTAATAATATAATAGATAGATTTCAGTACATCAACTCAATCATAACACCAATATTCATCAGATCCCAATAAACCAAACATGTAGAATTACATAACGGTGATCTCAATCATGTAAGGCAGCTCATGAGATCTAAACATGAAGCACATGGTGGAGAAGACAACCATCTAGCTACTGCTATGGACCCATAGTCCAAGGTGGACTACTCACTCATCGCTCCGGAGGCAAGCATGGCGATGAAGAAGACCTCCGATGGCGATTCCCCTCTCTGGCAGGGTGCCAGGAAGAGCTTCTAGACCCTCCCAATCTTCGGGTCAACGGCGGCGGCGGATCACGATGTGTTCTAGAAAAGTGTTCGGGTCTTTAGGTTTTTCCCGTCGGGGGGTCTTTATAGGTGAAGGGGCATCGTCAGGAGTGGACCGAGGCGATCTCACACATAGGGGGCGCGGCCTACCCCTGGGTCGTGCCGCCCTATTGTGTGGGGCCCTCATGGCCCCACTCTGTCTCCTCTTTGGATCTCTGGAAGCTTCGGTGAAATTCTAGGCAACTGGCTTTGGTTTCGTCCAATTTCGAGAATATTTCCTGTGTAACTTTTCTGAAACACAAAAACAGCAGAAAACAGGGAACTAGCACTGTGGCGACTTGTTAATAGGTTATTTCCAGAAAATGCATAAAAGTGCCACGAAGTGTAATGAAACACTAAACAAATGGTGTAAAAACAAGCATGGAGCATCAAAAATTATGGATATGTTTGAGATGTATCAGCAGCCTATCATGATCAAGATCATCGTTGTGTAATTCTACATGTTGTGTTTGTTGGGAACCGATGAATATTGATACTATATCAAGTTGATGTGCTGAATTATTATCTTTATGTTATCTCCATATTGTTTATGATCTTGCATGCTCTTCATTGCTAGTAGATATCTTGGCCGAGTAGATGCTAGTGACTCCAAGAGAGAGTATTGATGCTCGATAGTGGATTCATGCCTCTAGTAATCTAGGGGAGTGACAGAAACCTCTAAGGTTGTATATGTGCTGTTGCCACTAGGGAGAAAATAATAATCTTTTGTTCAAGGAAATTTGTATTGTTTACATTATGCACTTTGCTTAAGGCGATAATCTGTTGCTTGCAACTTAATACCCAATGGTTGCTCGGATGACATCTGGAGGGTGGATTATTAGTCATAGATGCAGTTGGATTACGGTCTATGTATTATGTTGTAATGCCCATAGTGAATCTCATAGTGATCCTCATGACATTTGTATGCTAGCTTTATTCTATCAATTGCCCAACTGTAATTTGTTTACCCAGCATGTTATTTACTTTATGGAGAGACACCACTAGTGAACTATGGACCCCGGTCCATTCCTTTACATTCTTATTACCGTTTACTATTTACTCGCTTTATTTACATTCTTGCGAACTACTATATTTTACCACTCGATACGCTTAATCCTTTGTTTACAGCAAACCGGTGAGATTGACAACCTCACTATGAGTTGGGACAAAGTACTTGGTTGTGTTGTGTGCAGGTTCCACATTGCTGCTGGTGCAAAGCTACACCCTGGACAAGTTTTTTGGCGCCATTGTCCAGAGTTGTCGCAAAGCTAGCGGGCATCAACATTCGGAAGTTTGGTTCTTTCTTCTACTGGTTCGATAAACCTTGGTTTCACAACTGAGGGAAGACTTGCTGCTGTGCTTATCATATAT
>QXEO01000331.1:2193527-2377599 GCA_007115705.1 Dactylis glomerata | reverse complement strand
TATATATCGACGCGGATTTGCTACGATGGGGTATAGCTATGCACGTCTTACCAACCGTTGGATGATGTCCATCTAAACGGTCACTTAACAGCTACTTCACGGTTTTGGTGTCAGTCCCTGACAAAAAAGAAGGCTGTCCCACCACAAGTTGATACCATGTGCGCAGCTCAGTGGTAGATGTAGAACATGTCCTGCTTAAAATTTTCCGGAAACAGGCAAAAAAGGCTGAAGCTAGTTTCTTCCCTGGTGGAGTACTGCAAACACCTGACTGTTAATTTTAACCGCAGTAGCTTCCCTGATTGACAAATTTCAGTACAAAGAATGCATAGATCTTGAGGATCAAGGTAAGTAATACAACCTGGAACCCATTCCCGTCCAAGATGACAAATAAACACAACAAAGTGGATCTAGATCAGGAACAGATTTTTTGATCTACGGATACAACATGAACCCAAAAAGATCTGGAAGAAAAAGCCAGGAAATAGGATCTAGAAAGAAAAACTGCAGCTTGTCCGTGGGGTCGCCTCGATCGGGAGGGAGGTCGCCGGCAAACCAACCTCCGTGGATTGCGCGCGGTGTGGACTCCCTGGGCCGACGCAGTTGACTTCGACGGGCGCGGTGTTGCGGTGTGGACTTCCATGCAATGCGCGATGGGATTCCGTGGGAACGAGCAACGCCGGCGGTTTGCGCGGCCTTCCCGGCGGCTGCCGCCGGCAGAGCGCGAGGTAGACGAGGAGTATCAGCGGCACCTGTGTGAAGGCATGTGACATGGAACAAAATCGAACTGTTTATCTCCCTCCTCAAGAGCATATATGCAGTTAAAAAATAGATCTAGTGGATGTGCAGTACGGAGAAACATGATAAATAGGGAACATGGATCTACAATACGAAACTACGAAAAGATCTGCAATAGGAGTACAAAATATCAGGGAGCGGCGGCAGCTCGCTCGCCCCAAACGACTCTCCCCGGCAAGCCACCGACCAGATCCCGGCGCGCTGCTTGCTCCTTCCCTGGTACGCCGCGCGCTGCTCCACTTCGACCAGCGGCAGCCTGCTCCACCACGACGAGCTACTCACAGGAAGATTGCATGGAGGATCCTCGAGCGGGCCTGGTGGGGCGTCGCCCTTGGAGCTGCAGGAGATGCGGGCCGGGTTGTGAAGGACGGGCGGCGCCGGAGCAGGAAGTTGGGGCATCGATGTTCGAGCTCGCGGGGGTCTCGGCGCCGTGTGTGCGGGGATGAGGGGGCAGACCACCGGATCATGGAAGTCTCCTGCCAGGCGGCGCTGGAGCGGAGGCTGGACGGGGGCCGCTGCTCGGTGGAGGGGAACGCTGGCGGTGGATTTGGTCGGCGTCTGGATTGGAGTGGGGTGGGAGGTGGACCAGAGAAGAGAACGAGTGAGATTGGAGATGGTTTTTTTTTCTTTGAAATTTGAAGGCAGCGTAGAAACCCAAGGTACGTATTTGTTTGCTATGTATCCTTGTTGTCGAATTCATCGACCTCCAACTGTGTTTATCCTTGTATCGATTACTTTTCTGACTTATTCATTTTTAGGACCACCAATTCCTTGTTTCACACCCTCCTCTTCCAGAAGAAGGGCCTCTTCCGGCTAATCTGGCCTCTACTGTATCTGAAGCCCCCGAGGGTGAAGAAAATCAGGATGGAGATGAAGCCGAAGAATCGGAAGAAGATACCAGCTCGACGACATCGCCTCCTCCTGCGCTTTCTGAAGACACCGATGCGGACAAGAAGAGGAAGCGCGTCGACGAGTTTACTTCATTGAGTACCTCCGTGCAGAGAACAGCGGTGAAAGGATCGTATGAGCGACTAGAGGGGGGTGAATAGGAGCTACCCAATAATTTTAATTCTTTTCAAGTTAAGGCTAGACAAGAAGGTAAATTCTCTAGATGTGATACTAAGTGAATTTACCTAGAGTGACAAGCAAGCTAGCAATAACAATATAAGTAAAGGCACAAGTAAAAGATAGAGGTCACCGCAATGGAGACACGAAGACACGAGGATGTATTCCCGTAGTTCCTTCCTTGTTACGGGAAGTACGTCTACGTTGGAGAGGTGTGGTGCCACAAAGGCCACCAACGCCACACAGGCTCACCCTATTCTCCGGTGAACAAGCCACAAAGGCGAGTTCACGCTCCACTAAGCGATGCCCTTGAAGGCGGCACGACACCTTTACACAAAGTATTGGGGCAAGCTCCAAAACTCAATTGGAGGCCCCCAATAGGTCCACCAAGCTCTTACACACAAAGTCAAGCTTGGGGGACGGCTTCTTCCGGCTAGAAATCCGATGAATCACACAAGTAACAAGCCCCTCAACAAAGAGAGGGGGGAAATCAAATCGCCTTGGTGGAAGTGTAGATCTAGGTCTTCTCCCTCAAATCCCAAAAGGGCTTTGAGTTCTATTGGCTAGGGAGAGAGAACTTGAGCTTTGAAGCTTTGGAGCAATGGAGGAGAGAGAGTAGAAGCCTCAGCCTTCTCTTGAGGAAGAAGAAGGCTTTATATACTCCTCGAAATGTAGCCGTTGCTGGTCGACTAGGGCCGGAGTCTCCGGCCAGGAGGGCCGGAGTCTCCGCCCTAAGTGACCACAGGGGCCGGAGTCTCCGGCCAGAGACAGAAGTCTCCGGCCCAACTCCGTCCTGGTCACTGCATAGACCAACTCCTTAGCAAACCCTAGCCCGACCAGACAGACCGGAGTCTCCGGCCACTGGGACCAGAGTCTCCGCCCCACCCGGAGTCTCCGGCCAGAGACAAAGTCTCCGGCCCAACTCCGGGCTGGTCTCTGCTTAGACCAACTGGAGGATTGCTCGGGCGATACTCCTAGGCCGGAGTCTCCGGCCACCAGGGGCGGAGTCTCCGCCCTAGAAGTAGCAACAGCAGTACTTCGAGGATCCCCTCTCCACCAATTCCACCTACGCAAAGCACCCTATTAGACCACTAAGCCCTAACTCCACTACTGGACTACGGGCTTCGATCTTTTCTTCCCTTTTTGGGTGAACCTCCGCGAGATTCTGAATTAACCTAGAAAATCTGCAGAACTTAAATAGAATGGTTAATTCACCAAATGTTGTTAACAAACACCAAAATACATTTATTAGGGAAATGCCCTTTCAATCTCCCCCTTTTTGGTGTTTGATGACAACATAAGGATTTGCAAGATATAAACACAATAAAATGAAATATATAGCAAAAGCTCCCCCTACTTGTGTGCACAACACCATTTGCATTTGAACATGAGCCACACAAGTAAGAATCATCACTCCCCCTATATATTTCACAATTATACCAAGTGCAAGAAATAATATATGAGACTAAACAATAGGCATATAAGTAAGACTAACAATATAGCACACATTTAATAGTCTTACTAAGCAACATAAGCACTTAAGTCTCACACACACAATATACCACACATATTTAAAACGGTTCAACACTAAGATAGATGAGACACAACATGAAAGTCCATGAAGTTGTGTCTCGACCAAAGCAAAGCAAACGAAGTGCAAATCCAAATAACCACCCCATGCAAATCCCAACGAAGACAACCTAGTAGAGCTACTTCTCCCCCTTTGGCATCGAGACACCAAAAAGGGAAAAGAGCGATGCTACACGCCCATGGGATCACTCATCGTCTTCATCCTCGGGCTCGTCCTCGGAACCGGCATTGAAGTCCTCATCTCCTTCTTCAATATCATCAGAAGCCATGGGCTTCTTGCCATGACGCACATTGGAGGTGCCAGAGGTGACCTCCTCAAATGCCTGCCAGTCAGTCAGACCCTTGCTCCACTTGCCATAGCTGTGAGTGCCGGATGAAGAAGAGGAAGGAGGTGATTCCACATAGCCCAGTTGAGATTTCTGAAAGGCCTTGTGTAGAACAGCTTGATTGTCATTGATGTGCTTTTGAGAGATGTAGCTCTCATATTGCTTGTGGCGGATGTCCACATTCATGCAAAGCACATTTCTTTGGAACCAATTGAGCTTCTTGTACTCTTGAGTAAACTCATTGTTGGAGCTAGAGCCGGCATTGCTAGCATGCTTCATCCTTGGGCCCCTTCTAGTGGACACTCCCTCGGCAAAGGCATCCTCATCTTCACCTCTCATTGGAGCAAAAGGTTCCTTGGAGTGACCGGTGGGTTCTTTGCGTTGAAGCTTCACAACCTTGTGATCCACAAGGTTTGCATCGAGAAGAGGAAGATTGAGTCCTTGAGCACGGATGAGCCTCATGATAAATGGGGCATAGAGAGGAGTCTTCTTGCTGAGAATGCAATCATTGATTTCCTTGTGAATGAAATCCATCACATCAAGCGGCTCTACATGTGCGGTCTCTCCTTGGCAATAGACTTCATGAGAGTAGGCCAAGAGATTCACCAAGGCCTTGCGAATAGCATCAAAGTTGCCGGCTTGAGGGGCAATGGAGGCCCGGAATATGCGGAGCAAGATGTTGGACCGTTTGGATAGCCCAAGAGTGCCCCCAATGACAATCTTCTTGTCATCCCCGGTGTAGAGAGGAGCAAGCTTCTTCTTCTCATAGTACTCCCCATCCACATGCATCCTCATGCCACTAGGAGTAGTAGCACCACGGAACTCATACCCAAGGAGAGCAGCAAAGTCCATGAAGTTGGAGTGACAAACCTCTTCTCCGGTCATCCAAGTCATGGGGATTTCCTCACCATCTCCAAACACCAAGGTAGCAAAGAACTGTTGGACCAAGGTGATATTGTAGGACTCTTGAATCTTCATGAGTGGATGAAGCCCAAGCTTGCGAGTGATCCACACAGCCTCTCCGAAGTATGCACTGTACTTGGCAAAGTGAGAGAAATCCATCACCGTCTGAGGGCAAACCGGATACTTCTTGAGGGAAGCATAGAATTCCTTCATGATCAGCTCTTGCTCTCTGCGGAAAAAGCAACGGTCACGGGAGTTCCGCGCGAGAGTGTACATATCCCTCTTCCTCATTTCAACAAACTCAGATGCTGATAGCCCTTCCAGAGTCACAAGACTATCAAACTTGACCTTCTTCGCTGCCTCAGCTCGTTCCTCTTCGGCCATCCTTGTCTTGAGCCTCTTAGCATCTCTAGCTTGCTGAGCAATGACAGACCTCTGAGAAAGCTCCCCTGTGGCGGGATTGACAACCAACTTGTCCTTGCTATGGGCTGCCGGCTTCCGAGAACCACCTGCACCTGTGAATGAGTGAGGAAGATAGCAAGGTTGAGGTGACATGTCCTAGAATCGAAAAATAAGCAACTATGCTGTGAAAGAGTGCACTCAGGCCTGATCTAGCCGGAGTCTCCGGGGACTCGGGCCGGAGTCTCCGGCCAAAACCGGAGACTTTGCGTCTAGGCCGGAGTCTCCGGCCACCAGGGCCGGAGTCTCCGGCCGGATGCAGGAGCCCGAGCCTAGGAGACCACATTGAACCAAATTGAGTGCAAAATCCACAATAAGGTTGCTATGTAGATGATTAATGGCCACTGGAGGGTAGTACACCAATTCAAACTATGGGAAACATGCACATCTCATAGATCTAGATGGAACTAGATGGAGAAGATGAAGAGCACATTTACCGGAGTCCATTGGCGCAAATCGGTCGGTGGGAAGGTTTCCACAACCTCAAGGGGAAGATTGGCCGGTGGCACGGCGGATCCCGGGGCTTGGGAGAGCTCCGGGCAGCGATCTTCGAAGAGGGGGCGGCAGGGGGTGAGTGTAGGGCACGGGGGCGGATGGGGAAGAATGAACCGTTCTTCCCCACCCCGTGCCCTAAGTGATTTTTGAAAACTGCCCGGGCCGGAGTCTCCGGTACTTACCCCGGAGTCTCCGGCCCACCGGAGTCTCCGGGCTGTAAGCCCCGGAGTCTCCGGCCCCCCTCGACCAGATCAACATTTATGGTGTGTAGGACATGTCAATTAGAGATTAGATTTGTTTTAGGATGAGATGGGCTTGGGATGGACACATTGTCACTGTGTGGTACAACATGCTCATGTTTGCAAACATGCAAACAAAATCAAATAAGACCAAACATGAGCATCTTCCCATAAAAAAAATAAGGCAATAAAATCAAATGGGAAACTCCTACACTAGGGAGGTTGGTGACCAAAGGGCCACCATCTATGAGTACAAAGGTATGGCACCGCGAAGATATATCTTGGGCCCAAAACCTAGACTCATCGATTAAGCTCAAAAGTGTCACAACTGACAAGATAGAACAATACGCTTACTTTTGGCATTATGGGGGGAGGGATAGCCCAATCAATTAGGACCGCACTCCCCCTATCTCCATGCCCACATCTAGAACAACACGCACGTTAGAGTATGGGAGTAAATGCACCTAGCTCAAGCCACATTGCTTGAATCAATGATATTTAGTTCATGCCTCAATTCCCGGAATCTTGCTTCATCAAGAGGCTTTGTGAATATATCGGCAAGTTGCTCATGAGTGCCAACATAAGATAGATCAATTTCTCCTCGGTTGACATGATCCCGAATGAAATGATGACGAATCTCAATATGCTTCGTCTTATTGTGTTGCACCGGGTTGTGAGCGATCTTGATTGCACTTTCATTATCACACAAATGAGGCACTTTGTCAAAAATGACACCGTAATCCTTCAAAGTTTGCCTCATCCATAAGAGTTGTGCACAACAACTAGCCGCGGCTACATATTCGGCTTCGGTGGTAGAGAGAGACACACAATTTTGTTTCTTAGATGACCAACACACCAAAGACCTACCAAGAAATTGGCAAGCCCCGGAGGTTGATTTCCGTTCCACTTTGTCTCCCGCCCAATCCGAATCCGAGTAACCTATAAGATCAAAACTTGCTCCTTTTGGATACCAAAGACCAAAGTTAGGGGTATTCACCAAATATCGAAAGATTCTCTTGACCGCCACTAAGTGGCTTTCCTTTGGTGCGGCTTGAAAACGTGCACAAACTCCCACACTTAACATAATGTCCGGTCTAGATGCACAAAGGTAAAGCAAGGAACCAATCATAGATCTATAGAGTTTTTGATCCACTTCTTTACCATTAGGATCGAGATCAAGATTAACCTTTGTTGGCATGGGAGTCTTTGCACCTTTGACTCCTATCATCTCTAACCTCTTGAGCATGTCTTGGGTATATTTGGCTTGGTTCACAAAAGTCCCTCCCTTCAATTGTTTAACTTCAAATCCAAGGAAGAACTCCAACTCCCCCATCATAGACATCTCAAACTTGTCGGTCATGAGCTTGGCAAACTCATTATTGAAAGCTTTGTTAGTAGAACCAAATATAATATCATCAACATATATTTGGCAAATGAAAAGCTCCCCATTGACCTTCTTAGTAAAAAGAGTGGGATCGATCACCCCAATTTCAAAACCACGATCAACCAACAACTCTTTAAGGTGCTCATACCACGCACGTGGGGCTTGTTTGAGGCCATAGAGTGCCTTATCAAGTTTGTAAACGTGGTTAGGAAACTTAGGGTTTTCGAAGCCCGGGGGTTGCTTCACAAAAACCAATTCATTTAAGGGACCGTTGAGAAATGCACTTTTAACATCCATTTGTTGAAGTTTAAAGTTATGATGTGATGCATATGCAAGTAAGATGCGAATGGATTCAAGACGGGCAACAGGAGCGAAAGTTTCACCAAAGTCAATACCCTCAACTTGGGAGAAACCTTGAGCCACCAATCTTGCCTTATTACGAATGACTATGCCATTTGCATCTTGCTTGTTCTTGAAGATCCACTTGGTCCCAATGACATTACGGCAATCTTTAGGACTTTCTACTAGAGTCCACACATTGTTGCGCTCGAAGTTGTTGAGTTCATCATGCATGGCATCAAGCCAATCCGGATCCTCAAGCGCCTCATAGACTTTCTTGGGTTCTACACAAGAGACAAAAGCATGATGAGAGCAAAAGTTAGAAAGTTGCCTCCTAGTGGAGACACCTTTACGAACACTCCCAACCACATTTTCCAAGGATATGCTTCTTCGTCGAAGAATGGACTCAAGCTTCTTCTCACGGCGAGTGCGAGCCTCAAGAGGAGATTCTTGAGAGACTACTTGATCATCTTCATGATCACTGTTCTGGTCCTCGCCATGACCATCAAGTGGATTGCCTTGATCATCAAGTGGCCCATAGCCACGGAATTCCAAAGGATCTTCATCAAAGGCTTGATCACCCCCGGAGACTCCGGTATCCATACCCGGAGACTCCGGTATAGGCCGGAGAGTCCGGACCACAGGGGCCGGAGACTCCGGGCAAGATTGCTCGGTGGGATGATCTTGAGGTTGAGGGTGTGCAGCTTGTCTTTGGTCAATGTCCTGTGTGTGTTCAGCAGGTGAAGGCTCCACATGTGTAGAGCATTGTCCTTCTCCTTCGGCCAAAAGGTGTCCCTCAATGGGCCGGAAGAATCCGACACCCATTCTTCTTATGGCTTGGGGAGGAATTTCGTCACCTACATCACGAACACAACTTTGTCCTACAAAGGAACCATTATCCTCATCAAACCTCACATTACAAGTCTCTATAACATGCCCGGAGGACTTGCTATAGATCCTATAGGAATGTGAGTCCGTGGAGTAACCAACAAAGATACCCTCTAATGCTTTAGAATCAAATTTTGACAAACGAACACCTTTCTTGAGATAGAAACACTTACAACCAAATACCCGGAAGTACTTGATGTTGGGCTTTTGCCCGGTAAGAA
This sequence comes from Dactylis glomerata, assembly GCA_007115705.1. NCBI lineage: Eukaryota > Viridiplantae > Streptophyta > Magnoliopsida > Poales > Poaceae > Dactylis > Dactylis glomerata. The sequence continues at coordinate 2,368,895 of QXEO01000331.1, read as the reverse complement.
TTTCATATGGAGTCTTGTTCAAGTTCTTGCGGAGATAAAGCCGGTTGGTGGCATGGCATGCAGTATTGATAGCTTCGGCCCAAAAGTTGTATGGAGACTTGAACTCCGCCAACATAGTTCTTGCCGCATCCATAAGAGTCCGGTTCTTCCTCTCGGCAACTCCATTTTGTTGCGGGGTATATGCAGCGGAATATTGATGTTTGATACCCGCATCACTAAGAAACTCATTTAAGGAGTAGTTCTTGAACTCGGTGCCATTGTCACTTCTTATAGTCAATATGGTGGTATTGAATTGACGCTCAACTTCGGTGGCAAAGTCTTTGACGGTTTGTTGGGTCTCACTCTTGAACTCAAAGAAATAAACCCAAGTATATCTTGAATAGTCATCGACAATCACCAAGCAATATTTCTTGGCACCAAGACTTGCATAAGTGGGAGGTCCAAAGAGATCCATGTGAAGGAGCTCCAAGCACCTCTTGGAAGAGATAATAGTCTTGCTTGGATGACTTGTTTCATGCATCTTTCCTTCTATACATGCCCTACAAACACGATCTTTGGCAAAAGAAACATCCTTTAGTCCGAGTATGTGGCCGCCGGTGTAGAGATTTTGCAAAGCTCTCATGTTGACGTGGGCTAACCGGCGATGCCAAAGCCATCCCACGTCGGCCTTAGCAATTAGGCATATCGCGGCCGTAGTGGGTTTCTCCGAAAAGTCCACCACATACAAGCCGTTTTCGACATACCCAACAAAGGCAACCTTGAGAGACTTACTCCACATGACGACCACAATATCAACATCAAAATATGTGGCATAGCCCATAGTAGCAAGTTGATGAACGGAAAGTAGATTATAACCAATGGTTTCGACAAGCATGACATTCACTAGGGACACGTCCGGAGTGATCACCACCTTACCGAAACCAAGTACCTTAGAGGATGAATTATCACCATAAGAGACCGTGACATTTGAAGTATTGGGCTTTAGATCTTCCACAATATTTTTGCTTCCGGTCATGTGGCTTGTGGCACCACTATCAATAATCCATTTTACTCCTCTGGAAGCAATGTCCTACAAGAGATTAATTCTTGGTTTTAGGTCCCCATCTTTGAATGGGTCCTCTTTTGTTAGTCACAAGAATCTTAGGTACCCAAATAGCATATTCAATGAAACCATTATAGGGACCAACATATTTAGCATAGACATCACCATAATAGTCCCTAAGAAGAACATAATGAGGATTATATTTTCCTGCAAAATTATTATGAGAAGGGCCGGAGACTCCGGTCTTTGGGGGCGGAGACTCCGGGGTAGATGAACTAACCGGAGACTCCGGAGCCTTTGACCCGGAGACTCCGGTCTCCTCGATTTTCTTCTTTCCATTTAGCTCCTCCCACTCCTCCTCGGTGTAACAAATATCAAAGGGAACATGAGGAGTAGGAGCAGCAGCAGGCTTTGTCTTCTTCTTGTTCTTCTTGTTCTTCTTCTTCTTTGAGGACTCGGCCACCAAACAAAGATCCCCTTTCTTTGAGGACTCGGCAACAAAACCGAGGCCCTCCTTTCCCTTGTACAATCTTTGATTGTTCAAGAGATCATTGAGATTCTTCTCTCCTTGAATGCAAGTGGCAAGGCCCTTAGCAAGATCGGCCTTCAACCTATTGTTCTCCTCAATGATATCACTATGATCACAAATAACGTTAGAAGAACAAGGAACTTCAATAACTTGCATTGGGGGGACTTTAGATTGTTCAATAGTTAGTTGAATTTGAAGTTGTTCACGAATCTTGGTGAGATGAGAGAATTTGCCCTCCAAAGCCTTGTGAGCTTCTTCAAGCTTCTCAAACTTCTCACGAAGATCATTATGACCAACGTCAAATTCAACTTTCTCCTTTTTAAGCAACTTGACCATAGCGAGAGCATGGTCACGTTCTTTAGTGAGTTTTGACAAGATTATATTATGAGACTCTTCTAGTCCCAACAATTTCTCCTCTAAAGAGACTCTCAAGTTTTGCTCTTCTTCGAGCTCAATTGATAGAGAGCCAATATCATCGGCGGCTAATCTTTCCAACTCCTCCTTCTCCTTGATGGTGTCATGGGCATCACCAAGTTCACACATTAGTGTCTCAACATATATCTTGGTTGGCCCCTTCATGTTAGCAAGAAAATCATCACAAGAAACTAGTTCTTTCTTAATCTTAAGACTACTCACATCATCCAAAGAGGTAGTATTGGAATGTGATGATGAAGGAGTAGGTGATGAGGTTACCTCCGAGGCCTTAGCCATAAGACACTTGTGAGTGGTGATGATGGCGTTCTCATTTTGTGAGTTGAAGAGGGATGTAGGTGGTGTGGAGACAATGGCAATGGCGGCCACTTCTCCATTCTCTTCATCAATGGAGTCATCATCATCGGACTCGGAGTCATACTCCTCATGAACCACCAATACCCTTTCTCCTTTCTTCTTATTGTCCTTGTTCCCATGCTTCTTGGATGGGTAGAACTTTGATGACCGGCGCTTGGGGACGAGCCGGTCCTCATTGTCCTCCTTGTTCTCATAAGGACATTCGGCGATGAAGTGCTTGATTCCTCCACAATTATAGCAATGCCTCACTTTAGAGTCACCACCTTTTCTTGGAAAGGATTTGAACTTGGATCCCTTCGTCTTGTGCTTGTTGGCATCCCAAAAGGCATTTGCATTGAGAGCCAAGTGTTCATGGAGTGCAAACTTGAGATCTTCCGGAGACCAACACTCTTCTTCATATATTTCTTCTTCTCCTTCTCCTTGCTTGGACACCACCTTGGCCTTGAGAGCAAGATTGTGAACTCCTTGTCCAGCAAGAACACGGGCTCTAGTTTCTTCCGCATTCTTCTTCAAGATAGACAAGGCGGTGAACTCACAAAGAACTTCATTTGAGGTCATACTCCCAAAATCCGGTCTTGAACGGATTATCTCGGATCGCATGGGTTCTCTTGGGTTGATGGAGGTGATGAACATACGCTTGATATAGTCATCACCATTGTCTTTGCACCCAAACCCGGTCAAGGCCGTTGCAAGAGCCAAGATCCGTTGGTACATCTCATCGGGAGTCTCATTATCACGCATAATGAAATCCCTTTCTTCACTTTTGAGCTCATCAAACTTGGAGGACTGAATACTTTCATTCCCAATGAAGAGCATAGTGAGATAATCCCATACTTCCTTGGCGGTGTTCAAGTTATTGATGTGTACCGCATGAGTATCCGGTACGGCTTGTTGAAGGAGATGCTTGGCGGTGGCATTGAGTTGCTCATCAACTTCTTCCCTTCCGGTCAAATTGAGAGGATCATGAGGTGCAAAGCCATTTTGTATGACCCTCCACAAGTGAGTAGAAGAGCTAGAAATATGAGATTTCATTAGTCCTTGCCATTTAATAAAATTGCGAGAATCAAGCTTAGGAGGGGAACCCATGTTGTTAATGTGTGGCATAGGATAATGGACCGGCGGAGGTGAGTAAGTGTTAGGGGGTGGAATGTTAGCACCCTTTGCCGGACCATCATCTTCCTTAGGAAGGTCACCTTTATTCTCGGCGGAGGTGGAGCCATTATTAGGTGGCTTCACCTTAGCCAAGGAGAGTTCCACACTAGGAGTGGTGTTTGGGTTGGTGGGCCCGGAAGGTTTTCTTCCAAAATATTCCTCAAACATAGCCTTCATCTCCAATCTCATAGTGGTTTGCATTGTGTCCAAGGACGCCAAATGCTCCTCACGTGAGATTGAAGAGGAATAGGTAGATGGAGGAGTATATTCGGGAGGAGTTTCATTACCCTTATCCCCATCCATAGTTGCTCAAACTCTTAGGCGGTTAAGCCCGAATAAGAGACCACGCTCTGATACCAATTGAAAGGATCGTATGAGCGACTAGAGGGGGGGTGAATAGGAGCTACCCAATAATTTTAATTCTTTTCAAGTTAAGGCTAGACAAGAAGGTAAATTCTCTAGATGTGATACTAAGTGAATTTACCTAGAGTGACAAGCAAGCTAGCAATAACAATATAAGTAAAGGCACAAGTAAAAGATAGAGGTCACCGCAATGGAGACACAAAGACACGAGGATGTATTCCCGTAGTTCCTTCCTTGTTACGGGAAGTACGTCTACGTTGGAGAGGTGTGGTGCCACAAAGGCCACCAACGCCACACAGGCTCACCCTATTCTCCGGTGAACAAGCCACAAAGGCGAGTTCACGCTCCACTAAGCGATGCCCTTGAAGGCGGCACGACACCTTTACACAAAGTATTGGGGCAAGCTCCAAAACTCAATTGGAGGCCCCCAATAGGTCCACCAAGCTCTTACACACAAAGTCAAGCTTGGGGGACGGCTTCTTCCGGCTAGAAATCCGATGAATCACACAAGTAACAAGCCCCTCAACAAAGAGAGGGGGGAAATCAAATCGCCTTGGTGGAAGTATAGATCTAGGTCTTCTCCCTCAAATCCCAAAAGGGCTTTGAGTTCTATTGGCTAGGGAGAGAGAACTTGAGCTTTGAAGCTTTGGAGCAATGGAGGAGAGAGAGTAGAAGCCTCAACCTTCTCTTGAGGAAGAAGAAGGCTTTATATACTCCTCCTCGAAATGTAGCCGTTGCTGGTCCACTAGGGCCGGAGTCTCCAGCCAGGAGGGCCGGAGTCTCCGCCCTAAGTGACCACAGGGGCCGGAGTCTCCGACCAGAGACAGAAGTCTCCGGCCCAACTCCGGCCTGGTCACTGCATAGACCAACTCCTTAGCAAACCCTAGCCCGGCCAGACAGACCGGAGTCTCCGGCCACTGGGACCGGAGTCTCCGCCCCACCCGGAGTCTCCGGCCAGAGACAAAGTCTCCGGCCCAACTCCGGGCTGGTCTCTGCTTAGACCAACTGGAGGATTGCTCGGGCGATACTCCTAGGCCGGAGTCTCCGGCCACCAGGGCCGGAGTCTCCGCCCTAGAAGTAGCAACAGCAGTACTTCGAGGATCCCCTCTCCACCAATTCCACCTACGCAAAGCACCCTATTAGACCACTAAGCCCTAACTCCACTACTGGACTACGGGCTTCGATCTTTTCTTCCCTTTTTGGGTGAACCTCCGCGAGATTCTGAATTAACCTAGAAAATCTGCAGAACTTAAATAGAATGGTTAATTCACCAAATGTTGTTAACAAACACCAAAATACATTTATTAGGGAAATGCCCTTTCAAGCGGCTAATAAAGCCCCTGTTCTGGAAGAAGATGTCGAATTCTTCGACCTCATGGCATCGTAAGTGTTCTACGAGTTCTACGATTTCGCTGTACTTGCTCTCTTTCTTTCAGGTTGTATAAAATATGTTTCCTCTTGCAGTGATGACGAGGAGCCAAAAAAGGATGCTGCGGCTGCTCCTTCTACTCAGGATGCAATTGCTGATGAGCCTTCCGTGCTAGAGACTGAGCCGGCTGTGCAGGCACCGAGGGCCACCAAGGCTTCTACCAAGAAGGTTACTGTGTCCCGAAGTACCAAGCGTTCGAAGAAATCCCAAGAGGCTGAAGTTTCCCTTGAAGCACACAAGCCCGCAGGCTCCCCTGACAATGTGAGTGGTTGTTCTATACTTATCTGTCTTGCGCCTTCCATACGCTTACGTGTTTCTCCCTTGTGTCAGGCATTGATGAAGAAGTTCGTCGCCTTAGGTACTGAATGTACTGAATACTTGAAGGCTGCGAAAGCTTCCGAAGGTTAATTCTTTGTCCTGTCTTTGCTTGTCTTGTATGCTTCTCTTTGTTGTTTGTTTGACTTCTCCTTTCCTTTCTTTCCTGGACTATAGATGCTCTAGCATCAGCCAATGCTCGCATTACATTGCTAGAATCCGAGCTCAATGCTTCGCGGAAAGCTTTTGATGTTGCGACCGCTGCCAAGGCAAATGCTGAGAAGTCATATAAGTCAGCGCTGGCTAGGGCGAAGAAAGCAGAGAAGGCCTTGGCTGATGCTAACAAAGAGCATCTCCAGCGAGAGCAAGCCGTGGCTGAGCGGCTTCACACAATGTCTGCTGCTGCTGGAGGTACCTACTCGTCTTGTCCTCTTTTTCGACTGCTGTTGATTTCTTGCACTTGCTAATATTTTCCTTTCCTGCTGTTTTTCTGTCCCCTTTGTTATACAGAATTTACCAAGGTGTCTTTGTCGGCTCTGCAACAGGGCGATGATCCTCTTATGGCGGCAGTTAACTTACTTGAAGCAAACTGGATATCTATCCAGGAGATCTTTGAGCTGGTGAACCACGTTCTTACGCGGATGTTCGTCGGGTTCTGGCCCAAGCAAAAGGCGAAGGTTCCGAACAATGACTTGAAGAAACTCGCCGAAGCCTTCGATACTACTAATGACCCCGTCCTCTAGCTGAAGCGGCTTTCTTTGAAGCGAGGTGCTGAGGGTGCTATCGCGCTCTCCTATGCGCATGGTGCAGATTTTCATTGGGAAAAGGTTAGCTCTCCTCATGGCCACACCCGCTCAGAGCTAAAGTCCTTTTTCGAGAAGGCGAAGAAGTTTGCGCCCGCCATAGTGTCGATCATCTCTCCTTCAGCGGCTTCTTTTATGCCAACTTCCTTGACTCCAGCGACGGCTAATTCTGCACCTCCTTCGACTACTGGCGCTGATTTTGCCATGCCTTCCTCCGCCATATAGCAAAATGCTGAGGTGGCGTAGACTCGGCCTCTTGTTGTAATTTTCCATTTCTGCTTTTGATGTAAAAACGTTTAGTCGTATGCAACCCGAGAACCTTAGGCAAAGGGTTTGCATCTATGTAAATATGCTTCTTTTCTATGATATATCGTGTTAGCTTCTGAAATACTTCTCCTTTCCTTTCTTTTGGCTTCCAGTCTATGCGTATTGGTGATCCTTCAAGTCGCGACCATGCTACCTCTTCTGCCGGTGCGTTTGACTCTAAAGTTTCATCGCCTCCTCGCCGCTGCTGCCAATGCGCTGAATATTCTTCAAGGATTTCGGATCTTGAGAATCGCTTAACTTTAGCCAAGCGCCAAGCGCAGAAGACTATAGACAAAGATAGCAAAGCTTGTGGTTTGATGAAGCGGATATCTATTCTTGATGATGAGGTGTCTAGTCTGATGGTGAAGGTTGTCCACCATGAAGAATGCGACTCCTTTGTCATCGGTATTATCGAATCTGCTTGTGAGATGTTGCAATGTAAGATTCCTTGCGACTTCTCTTTTTCCCTTTTGTTCCATTACTGCTTTGTGATGTCCTTTGACATCTTAGGTACTTGTTTAGACTTTGCTGCTAAGGCTCGTCGGGTTGCCAAGCGAAATGCGGCTCTAGAAAAAATGTTAGAGGGCATTGATAGTTTGTGGTCTGATCCTCGACGCCGCCGTGCAATCATACTGCTCCAGGACCGCGCCCAGCATATCGGAGAGTCAGTTGATGGTTGCCAAAGATCTCTCGTAACCATGCAGTCTGTCATGATTCCTCACAATCCTCTGCCTGGAAGTTTTCCACTGCTACTCGACATTTTTAGATCCAGTCAGCGTATTCATCGGCTGATTGAACTGAACTTAGTGGCAGGTGCCAAATTTACTCTTGGGTGGATGCATAAGTGGCACCCAAGACTCAATTATAGTTCTATGTCGCTGAGCTATCCCTCAGGTGGAGCTAGTCTGCGAGTACATCTGGAGAATACCCTGCAGTCTGCTCGAAAGATTATAGCTAGGCTGTTGCGGGAGGATGCCGCATTTTTCTGTGAGTATCACTATTTAGATCCTTTAGGTGTAGACGATTCTGACAACCCGATGCTGTAATACTCATGTATATGTGGAACGCGAGAGTTTCTTATTTTGCGACTATATATATGAAATTTGTTCTAAGAACGTTTTGTATGATTCGTGCGTTTGCCGCATTTTTCTTTTGAGAGACTCGTAAACTCGAATATAAGGAACATTTTGTCTTTATTATACTTGTAATGTAAGATACATGGGGTGACCCAAGAGATCCGGCCTATGACCCGTGTTTTGGATCTAGAGGGTATTGCCCTGGGATAACTCGTGGCTTTTACAGCCGTATTCTTCTACTCTATTTTGTTGTTCTTGATACTTATGACGTTGTGGCCTTCTCTTCTTCTTCTTCTTCTTCTTCTTCTTCTGTAGTTTTGCCTTCTCCTGATGTTTCTACTCGTGGTTTCTTCATCTCTGGCTCCGTGGTACGTCCTTCAGGTAGCTTGTCGCCTTCCGTAGTCATGATTTTCGCCTTCTCTGCATAGTTGGCTATCATGCCAAAGTTTTGCACCATCTTGTGGAACTCCTTGTCGCATAGGTCTAAAACCTTGAAGCTTCCCTTTACTGTGATAATTCCCTTTGGTCCTGGCATCTTGAGTACTAGATACATATAGTGAGGTACTGCCATGAATCACGAAAATGCGGGTCACCTGAGGATCGCATGATACTGAGATGGCCAGTCCATGACCTCGAAGTCTAGCTTTTCTCTTCTGTAGTTTTTTCTGTTGACGAAGCAAACGTTGAGTGATATCTGACCTAGCGGGTAATTGGCACTTCCTGGTACAATTGCATGGAAGGAACAGTCTGTTGGTTTCAGGAATTCTAGTGATATATGCATTGCTCTGAGCATTTTCGCATATATCAAATTGATTCCGCTTCCCGCGTCCATGAATATTATGTCGACATCATACGTGCCGATTTGAACTTTGAGTACCAGAGGTGTGTTTCCTGGCCGAGGTACTGTTATAGGGTGATCTTCTCTGCTGAACTCGATTGGTTGTTCTGACCAGTGTAGATATTCTATTGTAGCTGGAGGCGAGGTGACTGCTAGATTGACTTGTCTTGTAATGCTTTTTTCTTCTTTGTTCGACAAGGGCACGGGTTGTATCATTGCTGTAATGGGCCCCGTAGATGGAATGTACCCTCCGTCGTCATCGCGTACCTAGCTTGGCTGGTCTTGTCCTTGAGGAGCTCTATTGTTCCCTTGTTGACTTGTGGGAGGTTTGTTGTTTCCTTCGTATCCTTGTCGCTTTGCTTTGGTTTGCTTGCTTAATGCTGCTTCTTGTAGTTTCAGGAACATTGTGCAATCTTTCATTGCATGCATGGACACTCGCTTTCCATCAACGAATGCTGAGTGTATATGGCAAGGCCCGTTTAACATGTCTTCTGGCGATGGGTTGTACTCTCTGGATTCTCTTGTGGGAAACTTTTTGTAGTCCTCTTTTCCGTAGCTTCGATATCCTGAGCTTCTGCGATCACTCTCTTGGTAGATGTTGTCCTTATATCCCGCGGCTACTTGGCTGTGGGAGTCGTGGTTGTCGTAATTGCGGGATCTTCTTCTTTGGCTTCCATATCTGTTTCTTCTATCGTCCTCTGGCGATCGCGTCTGCTTGTTGTTGCATGCGTCTTCTCCATCTGCAAACCTGTTTGCTACATCCATGCGGTCTGATACTGTTTTCGGCATGATTCTGCCCATCTCTTCGACTAGGTCCCGTCGCCTTAACCCGATTATGAACGCGTCTATTGCTCTTTCGTCTAAAACTTCAACTGCTGAGTTTTTTATAAGACTCCATCTTTGGATGTACGCCCTTAGGGTTTCTCTGTGTTGTTGCACGCATGCTTTGACTTTGTCTATCGATGCCGGCCGCTTATATGTTGACCTGAAGTTGCTTGTAAATTGCTTCATGAGATCTTCCCAACTTCCAATAGTTTCTTTCTCTAATTTGCTCAACCATGACCTTGCTGCGCCGGTGAGGTGTAGTTGCAAACTTTGCATAGCTGTTTCTTTGGTTCCTCCCAATATTTGCACTACTTGTAGATAGTTTGAGAGCCATGACTGTGGTTCCTGTGATCCGTCGTACTTTTGTTGATCATGAGGTAGTTTGAACCCCTTGGGTACTGGCGTGGTGCGAACCCTACGGGTAAAGCACAATGCTCCCATCTCCTTTTTGTCGTCTTCATAGCCGTGCCCTTTGTTTGGAGATCGAGATCTTCGAGTTCCTCCATGCCTTGGGCTCCCATGTTGTTTTGGTGATGGCGATCGAGATCTTCGACTACTGCTTCTACGCTGAGGACTATTGTGATGGCGAGGTGATCTTGGCTTGTGCGTTTCCTTCTTGTGATATGCCTCCTCTTCTTTTGCTGATAGCTTGTTACCCACCATCTTCAGTCCATTCAACGCTGCTCGGTGCATATGTTCTCTCGGGTATCCTGGACTTGGTCGAGTTATAAATAGATACGCTTGAGCTGCCACTAGGGCTGCTTTGGGAGTTTTTGGTATGATGTTTCCCTGCTCGTCGACCGATAGGAAGGACGAGTCGAGATTTTTGGAGATGCTTTGCCTTTCTGAGGACTCGAGGTTTTTGTACCTTGAACCATGTCGACGATTCCTATTTGTGTTAGTATGTGATGCGTCGCTTCGTGCTCTGCGAGCGGTGTTGCTAGCTGCAATGGCTGATTCTTTTCTTTGTTGTATCTCTATTTTCTCCTTTACTAATTGTTTTGCCTACTGTCTTAGGGCATAGTGATACCCCAGGAGCATATCCTTGCTGGAATTTGATGGTATCGGCGTGCCATGCTCTACGGCTGCCCTTATAACTCTCCATTCGTCGGCTAATAGTCGATTTTTTTACCGGGTTGCGAGGGAGTCTGCTGTTTGCCCTTCTGCTAGATGATTTGCTCCTCTATTGATATTTGCTAGGTTTAGCACTGGATTGTTGTTTTCATCGGATTCTTCTGAATTGTCTCCTACAATGGCGAGCACCTGGCACTATTTGCCGATTTTGTTATTAAAGCTTGAGAAGATCGAGTCATCATCTTCAGAAAGCTCTAACCCTGTCTTCCATGTATCTGTTGACTTGTCTGAGATAACATCGTGGCAAATCATGAGATCTTCGAGTTGGACCCCTAAGTCGAAATTTTCCATTGTTTCGTCGCCTTCTGCGATTTTTCTTTCTTCTACTTCTCCTAAGCTGACCGGCGAGTTTATCTCACTGGAAGAGCCTTCAGAATATTCCATCATTGCTACTGTTTTAGGCTCACTTGCCGACGGATCTGGTTTTGCCAGATCTGAAAGGCAAGTCGAACCCGAAGGCCCGATGAAGATGCTTAGACTTCCGATTGTCAACTCCATATCTTGATTTTCGACGATTCCTGTACTCCTGTTGGCTAAAAGCGAAAAAGCTGTCGAATTCATGATTCCAACGCCCAGAGTCCCCACGGTCGGCGCCAATTGATGAGGGTCAACTCGACAAATGTCCTAAATGAAGGACTTAGGATCGAGGAGATAGGGCGTCAGATATTTTGCTTGTCCAAGATCTGATCATCGGTATCATCATACCCAGTTCAACCTCGTTTAGAGCAGTATATTTACTCGTATCGTAACTCAATATAACTTTGTGATTAAAATCATTAACCATGTGCTTGCAAGCGGTGTATGATATTGATTATCGAGTGGGCATGTAGCATATCTTCCTGGAGGGACAAATCCCAATATTGACACATGCAACCCAAAAGGTACTATTTGATTATCTAAGAGACACTTCATAATCACCCAGTTATGGTGTGACATTTGATGATCTCAAGGAACTCTTCCGGTACTAGGATAGCATTATCTCATGGTGACGAGGGTTAACTCGACAAATGTCCTAAATGAAGGACTTAGGATCGGGGAGATAGGGCGTCGGATGAACTCGAAGGTAAAGTTAGTCGAAACAGGTGTATATCGAAAGTAAACTTGGGTGTTTAACCTAGCTTGATTTCAATCTGGCCTACACCGCCCCCTCCTGGCCCCTATATATAGGTGGCCAGGTCTCAAGGATCAGGTAGGGTCCGATACAGATTACAACATTGACATACGGTAAGAACTCGTATTTCGACTATCATTACAATTGGGCCTAGCTTAACGGGCCTCAGGGGTACTCAACTAGCGGGCTCTATTAGCTATGCCCTTGTCACATGGTCTAAGGAATGGTAAACTTGATATTGGAAACCTACACAATTTGAACAAGTGACATGATGTAATTGTTGTGCTTTAGTTAGGATTGTCCATCACGTCATTCTCCTAATGACATGATCTCATTATAAATTTCAAAACATGTCAATGGTTAGAAAATATTAACCATCATTAATCAATGAGCTAGTCTAGTAGAGGCTTACTAGGGACATCTTGTTGTTTATAAACCATACAAGTATTAATGTTTTTGCTTAATACAATTCTAGCATGAAATACGTACAAACATTATTGTGAACAATAAATTAATATAATAACTTTATCATTATTGCATCTAGGGAATAATCCCAATAGACATGCTCCTTCAGCCGAGAGACATGAAAAAGTGGATGAATGAGTGCAGCTTCAGGAAGTGCAAATTTATAAGCTGGTTCGACCATAGTATTTATACGCCAACCTGCGGCATGGCCTATTGACCACTAAAGTCTGAGCATAGGGTTCCAATTTCAAATAAACAGAACCCTCCCCCCCCCGACAACTTGAATTCTACCTGCTATGTTTGCAAAAGTACCATAGTGAGGTTCTTTGTCATACAAAGCTTTGTATGGAGAGCATCCCAAAGAAGTGTGGTAATTTTTATTATACCAAAACTCAGCCAAGGGAAACCAAGAATTCCAATTTGTAGGTGTCTAATGTACCAAGGAGCGGGCATCTTGATACAGTGAACAAAATCTTGTGATACTTGAGGTGGGTGGCTATAGTGACTCTGATTGGGCTGGTTGTCAAGATGATAGAAGATCAACGTCGAGCCTGTGTGTTTGTGGGAGGAAATTTGCTGTCATGGATAACCAAGAAACAAATCGTTCTCTTTAGATCAACAACAAAAGATGAGTATAGAGCTTTATCTCAAGGATTTAGTGAAATGCACTAGGTGAAGTACCTTCTAAGTGAGTTGAAACTGTCGTCGTGGTGAAACAACATATGCCATAGGATGGCTTAAATGGGGGCCGAACTAGGTGCTGGAGGATTCGGGAGAGGGGAACGAGCTAAAAAGCATGACAGAAAGAGGCACTGATCTACCCAGGTTCGGGGCTCTCGTAAGGAGATAACACCCCTACTCCTACTCTACTGATTGTATATTTGGGTCGATGTAGTACACAACAATGGTGCTTCCAAGCTCTCTGCTAGAGAAGGAAGATGAACTGCTAAGTGTAGGAACACAGAGTGACCAACCCTTTACCAGGGCTCCCTATGCCACCTTATATAGTGGTGGCCAGGGTTACAACGGTCATACAAGACCACAAGACACGGGCTACACTCCAAACAGGAGCTGGTGATGATGGCAGAGACCCTTGACTTCGCCCCTGATTGCTCTCGATGGGACGCCATATCCCTGTACCTTGTACCTCTTGAACTGTGGCCTTACCTCTGTGCGGTAAGCTCGTACTTGTGCACAGTGAGGGTAGGTAACCTCCACTGTGCACCCTGCCATCTTACTCTGCTACCATGCTTGGATGTTTTCTTCCTTGATTGTAGGGATGTGACACCTTGGTTGACTTAAGTATCCCGGATATGACCGTTGGCCATACCCAGGACTTATATGCCGGACCAACGACCTACGAGGGTCGGGTAATCCGGCCTCCCCTGCTCCTGCACAACACACCAAATGGTTAGGCCGGCATATCTAAGTATATGCCGGCACACATATACCAGTATTCCGGCTATACCGGCATATCCAAGTATTAGCCGGGATACACACATATGCCGGCCTGGCCGATGCTCTCATATTCCGGCCAGGCCCTTTCTTGATAACTCGGCACAAGTCAACCATAGACTTTGTGTCTTTCTAGTCTCTTGACCCTACCGGGGGTTATCCCCCCGACACTAGTCCCCGAAGCTGCCGAGGTTCCCCAGTCATAGCTGTGGAGCCTCGACAGGTTCAACATACCTTTCTTCATTATGTCCCGGTGATCAGATTATATCCCGGCCTCTGTTCCTGTTCCAAAACTTATTCCGGCCGGTCCCGAGGGTATTCCGGACGGAACATATACATCGGGCAGTTAATCCGACATATAGACGAGTCTTCCTCGAGAAGCCATGCCTGACAGCTTTGCATCGAAACTTGTAACTGTCCTGCCACCTCGAACGGTCACCCACGATGTGACGGTTCACAGTGCAGTTACTCCTTGCCATCATTGCGTCATGGCACGGTTACCGGAACCGCCGCCCCACTCTGTGCCGCCACGTGGCGACTCTCTGCAGGAACGGTCGGGGGAGTGGAACACTACCCACAATCCCCACGACCCTGCCTCTTCGGTATAAATATGGGGTGGGGGTAAACTTGCTCTTTTTACCCCCGCCACAGTGCCTTCTTCCTCTTCTGCTCTCCTGCCCCTTGCGCTTCGCCGCCGGACCGAGGGACAGAGAAGGAGCGCCGCCGACGACCCGCCCTACTCCGGCGCCGACGCCCGACGACGCACGGCATCACCATTGACGACGCCGCCGCCGCCGCCTCTTCTCTCTGTAGCATTGCAGGGAGATTGGATCTTCTTCTGTACGCTCGCCGTCGTCGTTCTTTCGCCGTCGGCCAAACTCCGGTGAGTTCCTCTCTCCCTCTGTTCTTCCTCTTTGATGCTTCTTCATAGCTTCTCATTGGTAGCCATATCCGCATAGATCTAGTGCAGTTCCTCTCTGGATTCGACTAGCATTGCTAACAGCGCTCACAGGTGTTCTTCCTTAGAATTTTTACCCTTATTTGTTTCCTGTTTTAACTGGCTCGGTAGATCTTTGATTTCTGCTAACCTTGGGGAGAGTGGTATGCCGGAGAGACTAACCTCCCTCTTTTCTCCGGCCTTGATAGGAATATCATCACGGGACTCCGGCTCTCACGCCTTGTCCCGGCCACTAAGATGGCATCTTCAAGCATGACAGGCACCTCGGCCTCTGAGGAAGATACCTCGGCCCGAGCCCAAGGACGCTCCGGCTGGGAGGGGTCGGAGGTTACTCCGGCCGACATATCCTGGGTCACCTCCACCAGGAGAGTCCCGGAGGGCGTAGCATGCCGGCTACCAGCAGGAGAAAATGTGCCGGCACCTGAACCTGGCGAACGCGTCGTCTTCATCGCCCACTTCGAGCGTGGCTTCGGCCTGCCGGCATCGGACTTCTTCCGGGACTTCCTCAACACCTACGACCTACAACCTCATCATATCCCGGCCAATGCCGTGATGATCCTCTCCGCCTTCGCTGCTTTTTGCGAGGGCTATGCCGGCATAGAGCCCCTTACTCAAGGCTGGGCGAAGTACTTCCAACTGCGGAAGCAAGTCGTCCAAGAGCCGCCCCGGAGCAAGGACGACCCGCCGGAGACGGCCCAGGAAAAGAAGGACCGCCCCATGACCCTCTGCGGCGCGGCCACCATCATGTCCCGAAAGGGCTCGGACTTCCCCAAGGTGGAACTCCTGGAATCTTGCAAGAAGTGGCAGAAAAGCTTCTTCTACGTCAAGAACACCACCGACGAGGATCTGCTCAACCTGCCGCCATTTGTGGACGAGCCACCCTTGGCTATGACGAACTGGACCTACAACCCGAAGAACTCGGTGATGCCGGTGAATGCGCTTCACCGGGTTAAGGGCGAGCTCCTGGATGCCGGTCTTACTCCTCAAGACCTGGTGGCCTGCTATATAAGCCGGCGCGTCTCCCCTCTGCAGCGCCGGTCGCACAAGATCTGCCAGATGAGCGGGCCAATGGACCCCACCCGGCACTCCACACACGAGCTGACTCCGGCCGACATTCTGCGCCGGATTAAGGATGTCTGCAAGTCCTCTCAGGCCACTTTTGCCTGGGGGCTAGAACCATACAGCCGGGATAGGCCCGCCCCAACGGTAAACCATCTTATCCGATACATAAAGTCCATGTCCGGCACATAGATACTTAAGCCGACACATGTCTGTTTGCCGACACATATCATATTGATCCGACATACCTCTTCCACCGGCATATTTCCTTGTCTGAATACTTGACTTTGCTGTTTATGCAGAAATTCAGCTTCCAAGCCATGGAGAACTCCCGGATCAAGATCGCGGCGGACCGCACTGTTGCGGATGTTGAAGATCCGGATCATTGGGATAAGCTTCCCAGGAGCACCCGTGCTGCAGCTGCCATGGGTAAGGGCTCTTCATCCCGGCATTATACTCAAGACCGGAGTGAGATTGATTCTGACGAGGAGATCCTGCTGTACTATGACCCGATGCCACTTGCGTACGCCTTTCCAGAAACACCTATTGCTTACGAGTTTCCAATGCCGTCCTCAGCTATCCCGGACGATATGGTTATCGACGCCGCCCCTCTGAACCAGGGACCTCCTTCCACCGGCGGACGTGCCGGCTGGAAGCGAGGGGTGAAGCCCCAGTCTGACACACCTCAGAAGTCGAAGAGGCAGAAGGTCGGCGTGCCCATACCGAAGAAACCGAGACCTATCGCCGCGGGGTAAGTTCCTTCTGCTTGTTTCATTTCCGACATATCTCTTGCTTGCATTATTGACTTGGCGTTTTTTCTCTTTCAGAGCTCCTCTTGCGCCGGAACAAGCTTCTGGCTCGAGTGGCGACCCGAAAGTTACCAAGCCCGCGGCCACTGCTACCTCCGACATACCCTCTGCCAGCCACACGACCTCCCCGGCGCCGGCATCCTCGCCTGCGCCCGACAAGACCTCCTCCCCGGCGAAGGACGTTCCTCCGCCGGAACAAGACACCTCTGCCCCCGACGTCCACATGGACTCGGGGGCTCAACAGGAACCTCCGGCTCCTGATGTCCACATGGACACAGGAGCCCATCAAGAAGCACCAGACTCCGGCGCGCCCACCAGCGACGCCGGCACAACTGAAGACGCCGGAGCAGACATCAAGGGTAAAGGCCCTTTAGTGCCGGAAGTCCGGACTATTCCGGATCCTGCCTCTGCTGGCCAAGATGCACCGGCCGCACCGGAACATCCCGTGCCCAAAACTCCTTCTGCTGAAACGACTCCTGCACCGGCCAAGACCACGGCGCCGGCCAAGACCTCTGCCCCGGCCAAGTCCGGCACATTGAAGATCCAGCCGACCAAGTCCGGCACTCCATCCGCTGCCACTGCTCCTCCTAAGGCAACGCCTCGGACCAGCTCTGCTCTGGCCCTGCATCTTGGCAGGGCAGCAGCCCGGCCTGGCTACCGGCGCAACTTCTTCGACACGCCAGAACTTGAGGGCATCATCCCCCTGGTGACAAAGAGTGACCAAAGCCTCGGGTCTCTCAAGGAGCGCTGCGAGAAATGGAATGACGCCGGCTCCCTAGACACAGCTGAATCCAAGAAGAAGAAACAGGCCGAAGCTTCGGCCACCGGCAACCCAGCTGATATCCTGGCCGCTAAGCCCATTCCTATTGCCTGCGAACTTCTCAGTCTTCAGCAACGACTTCATCGCCTGGCCGATGCCACCAACGTAAGTCCTTTACATATAGATATCCCCAGTCCCCGAAAATGTCGGCTGTCCGGGATACGGACATCCGGGATTTTCCAAGACCTTTTGCACTTAGCTGCTTTTGCAATTAACTTTCCGACATATGAGCTCGATTCGAGCTTCAAATCCTAGTCACCGAGAGCCGGGATAGGTGCGCAGCACCTGTGCCGGGTCTCTACAATTTCACATCTCCATTATTTTTCAAATCCTCCTGACCGAGATATAAGCTCGATTCGAGCTTCAAATCCTAGTCACCGAGAGCCGGGATAGGTGCGCAGCACCTGTGCCGGATCTCCTATAGCATAAATAGTTCGTATAATCTTCAACTGTACTGGCATGCTTTAGTTATCTCATATCCCTTCAAATCCTAATACTTTTGCAGCGCATGAATAACGCCCGTGCCGACATGTTCCATGACTTGGTGTGCGAGCATCGGAAGCTTTCCGACGCACACAGCAAGCTCCAGCTGGAACTGTCCCAGAAAGGTAATTTCAGCCGACATACCTTGCCCTTCTCAATAGTCCTCTGGCCGGTACATCTTAATATGCCGACACCTAATCTTTGTCTGACATTTGGCAGCTGGTGCCGAAGCACAAGTCACCGAGCTTACCAAGAGAGTGAAGGAACTTACTGGTATGCCGGATCCTCTTAACCTTGAACTAATCCTTCTGTACTTCAAATCCTTTAATCTTTTCACTGTTTTCTTTCTTCAAATCCTTGTTTTGACTTCAAATCTTTTCAGACGAGAAAGCTGCACTGGAGGCACGCCACCAGGACTGTGTGTCCTCAGTGGATGTAGCCAAGCAACTGGCCGACCGGGATGCCGATCACAAGGCCGAGGTTGAGCAGCTGAAGGGCCGGATCACCGAGCTTCTGGACGAAAAGGAACAGAGGGAGGGCCTACTGAAGAAAACCCAGTCCCTGCTTGTCACCTCCGAGACTGATGCCTCCAACGCCCACGCTGAACTGGATAGCCTGAAGGAGCAGGCCACCAAATGGGAGGTTACAGTTGCACAGCTGAATGCCGACCTTGCCAGTAAGCTTCAAATCCTTTCCCTTTATCCTTCCCGACATAGTGTAATTCTCTCCGGCATATTCTCCTTTTGCTAACATTGTTTCTATTCCTCAGTCATGTTTCCCGCTTCCGTCGAAGACGTTGAGAGGGCTTTGCAGTTGGATCGAGAAAACCGGGGTGTTCCGGTTGACTCGCCCAACTGGGACATGTCGGAGCAGCTGTTGGCTCTGCAGTCCCGGAAGAACGCCATGACGCTCTACACTGAAGAACTCTTCTATGGCGCCCAGGAGGCATTCTCTGCCCTCTGGCCGGGACAAAGGACTCCCACTGATCCCGTCGACCTCGGCAACGATCTGCAGCTGGCCAAGGTTCGCCTCCGGGAGTGGCGAGATTCCGGCGCGAGGGTTGGAGCTGACGAAGCTCTCAGCTACTTCTTGTCCTGGTATGAAAAGGCTGACTTGGAGACTTTGCGCACTGTGCGCGAAGGATCCATCTGGACCACGGATCCGGAACATATCCGGCGCCAGCGAGAGTTGGCCCACAGCTATGTGGACTATGCCGACACCGACGCCTTCGTTCGGGATATCCGTGAGCCGGAGAAGAAGGACGATGCCGGGACATCCGCCGCTGCTGAGGGCTCCGACTCCAGCCAGGATAAAGATGAAGCTGAAGAGGCCGACACTGATGTCCCGGAACAGGCATCTGCCCCGGGCGGAGGTGATAGCTCCATTCCATCTGCTGGGTCCGGCACTCCTGAAGCCGACATCTCCACCGCCACTGCTCCACCAGCCGGCGCCTCTGCTTCTGCCCCTGGCCCTTGACTTTGCAGCATAAAAACTTTAAGTTTTATCAGATCCCCAGTATACCGGGTGCAGATGTAATATACACGTTTAATTTCCTTTGGTTTGCTTCCTGAACAAGTTTTATCTTAGTTTGCTTGTTACTAATGCCGGATCATCTTTTGGCTAAGTCACCGAGTTGTTTTCCTGTTTCCTCAATTTCACAACCTTGGCTGCTTGTCTACCTCAATTGGCTTTCGACATATGAGTCTCAAGGTTGCTTCCTCGAACAAACAGTACTTTAACTTTGAGACTTAGACTTCAAATCATCCGACACTTTAAATTTTAACTTTAGCTTTAACGAAAATGTCGGTTCGCTTGCTTTGTATTTCCTTAGCCGTTTTCCATGTGTAGACAATCTCCGGCATCTACTCTTGCTAGCCATGAAGCCGGGTTTCGGACAGCAGCTGAGTCGAAGAGTGGCCTTTGGTGCCGACACATTACTAGGCCGACATAGGAAACATTCAAATAAAGCCAGCCGGCATATAACAAAAAACTGTAAATAAACAACAAATATACCTCGGAGCTAGTTACCCGGCTTCTTCGGGATGCCGGTATTTCATTCATTAGCCTTGTGCCGGCACAACACGCCGGCATACAAAGGAAAATATGGAAATACATACATTGTGTTGCTCAGGAGTAAAAGGGGCGCAGTAGAGCTATGTTCCATGGCCTCTTGGTTTCTTCTCCGGACCTGTCCGCCTTATTCTTCTTGGGGTCCTGCGCATCTATAAGATAATAGGCATCATTGTGCAGAGCTCTGCTCACAATGAATGGCCCCTCCCATGGAGGAGTTAACTTATGCTGGCCTTCTGTTCCTTGCTTTAGCCGGAGTACTAGATCTCCCTCTTGAAATCTCCTTGGATTTACCTTCTGCGCATGATAGCGTCTGAGGTTCTGCTGATATACTGCTGTTCTTGACAGAGTTATTTCCCTTGCTTCCTCTAGCAGATCAACATCATTTTCTCTGGCTTCTTTAGCCTCTTCCTCAGTATATAGCACCAAGGTTGGAAAAAGCGCTAGGCGTAAGCGAGGCGGTGAGCATTCGCCTAGTGCCTAGGCACTGCCTAGGCGTCCTAGGCGTGGCCTAGGTGGTCACAATTTTTATGCCATTAAGCATGCATATGAGCTATTATAGTGAATACGCATTAGTTTAGAGCATCTAAATGAGTAAACTATAGACAACTACTACTAAAATATGGCACATCTAGCTTGTTAGTGCAATATGGCAATAATTCTTTTTGGGGAAGCTTATTTCTTAGTTGCACTGCCTAGACTTCCGCCTATGCCCTAGGCGAGGCGTTTGTCCATCGCCTAGCGCCTAAGCGTGCCTAAGCGTTGCCTAGGCGTCGCCTTTTCCAACACTGTATAGCACTATTCTTGGTGCATCATGTATTACATCTGTTGGAAGCACAACTTCTGCTCCATACACCAGGAAAAATGGTGTGTAGCCTGTTGATCTATTCGGAGTTGTTCTTAAACTCCACAGCACTGCTGGCAGCTCATCTAGCCAACATCCCGGAGTTTTCTCCAGGGGCTCTATCAGCCGGGGTTTTATGCCGGATAATACTAGCCCATTCGATCTCTCTACTTGGCCATTGGCACAAGGGTGGGCAACCGACGCAACGTCCAGCCGGATTCCCACTTCCTCACAAAATCTGGCAAATGGCCCTTGGGCAAAGTTTGACCCATTGTCAGTGATGATGCTATGAGGAACACCATATCTCAAGATTATATCCTTTAAGAATTTCACTGCTGTGTGACCATCACACTTGCTTATGGGCTTCACTTCAATCCACTTGGTGAACTTGTCCACCATGACCAGGATATGGGTCATTTTTCCTCTGGCCGGCTTAAAAGCCCCGACCATATCCAGGCCCCAAACAGCAAAGGGCCAGGTTATTGGGATAGTTTTCAGGGCAGATGCCGGCTGATGAATCTGGTGGGCATATCTTTGACACCCATTACATTTCCGGACCAAGTTTTCTGCCTCTTGCAGTGCCGTTGGCCAATAGAAGCCATGCCGGAATACCTTTGCCACCAATGCCCTGGACGAAGCATGGTGACCACACTCCCCCTGGTGAATTTCCCGGAGCATCTCCAGACCCTCCGCAGATTCGACACATCTCTGCAATACTCCGGTGGTACTTCTCTTG
The DNA here is from genome assembly GCA_007115705.1 of Dactylis glomerata. Lineage (NCBI taxonomy): Eukaryota > Viridiplantae > Streptophyta > Magnoliopsida > Poales > Poaceae > Dactylis > Dactylis glomerata. Next base: position 2,347,484 of record QXEO01000331.1, on the reverse strand, counting down.
TATATTTCTTTGTTGATGATGGTATACGCTTTGGATCTCCTTATAACCCGGCGGGCCTCGGTTTCATCCGCCGGCACTTGACCATCCACCATGAAGTTCATGATAGGACGTGCCCATGAGGGCACTTCCCTGACAGTGAACACTGCCTGATCTATTTCCATCATTTCGACCGACACATAATCGATCTCCATGGGCTGCGAAGTCCCCGGGACTGAAGAATCAGTCCCCGGGTATGCCAGAGCAGTCCCCGGGTATACCGGCACAACCTCTTGGCACATTTTACCCTTGCCTTTAGTTTTGCTCCGGAATACTATACTAACAGCATATGCCGGCCCAGTCCCCGGGACTGAGGAAACAGTCCCCGGGTTATCCGTCCTGGCTCCGGCATCTATCTCCATTGGAACTGCTTCGTCTGGACCTGGCGGGACATAAATGGAGGATGACTCTGGCGAGGGTTTGATCGATGGCTTCCTCAGATGCTCCAGCGAAATGCCAGGCGGGATTGAATCTCGGGAAGACCCCAGCTTGGATAATGCATCGGCTGCATCGTTCTGAGCCCGGAGAACGTGCCGGAACTCACAACCTTCAAAGTAACCACTTAACTGCTGCACTAGGAAACGGTATGATGCCATGTTAGCATCATGCGCGTCCCATATGCCAGAACACTGCTGAATCACTAAGTCAGAATCCCCGAAGCACATAATCCGGCGAATTCCTATGTCCTTAGACACCTTCAGGCCATGCACAAGTGCCTCATATTCCGCCACATTATTTGATGCTGCAAAGTGAATCTGCAGGACGTATCTCAGCTGGTCATTCTTTGGTGAACTGAGAACTATGCCGGCACCCAAGCCATGGATTGTCTTGGACCCATCGAAATGCATCCTCCAATAATTGGCATCTGGCAATGGTGGCTCATACTGTATCTCGGCCCAGTCAATAAAGAAATCAGCCAAGACCTGGGACTTGATTGTATCCCTCTTATCGTACTGCGGTGTATATGGTGAAAGCTCTATTGCCCACTTTGCTATCCGGCCGCTGGCATCTTTGTTGCCTATAATTTCCGAGATAGGGGCCTCGGCCACTACCCGGATTGGATGCTCTTGGAAGTAATGCTTGAGCTTCTTGGCCGCCATATAGACACCATAGGTCATCTTCTGATAGTGGGGGTAGTTTTGCTTTGAGGTGGAGAGGACTTCACTCAGATAATATACCGGCCGCTGCACGGTTTTGCCTCCTTCCTCTCGCTCTACTACCACCACAGCACTGACAACTCGGTTGGTTGCCGCTATATAGAGCAACATTGGCTCCCGGGGCATCGGAGACGCTAATACCGGCGCTGTTGACAACAACTGTTTCAATTCTTTGAAAGCTGCATCTGCTTGCGTTGTCCAGACAAATGTGTCGGACTTTTTCATCAACTGATATAAAGGCAGAGCTTTCTCTCCCAGCCGGCTTATGAAGCGGCTCAGGGATGCGAGGCACCCAGTGAACTTCTGTACTTCCCTCAAATCTGTCGGCGGCTTCATCCTTTCTATGGCACGAATCTTGCCGGGATTCACCTCAATACCCCGGCTGGAAACAAGGAAACCGAGCAACTTGCCCGCCGGCACACCAAAGGTGCACTTAGCCGGATTCAACTTCATCCGGAATCTCCTCAGGTTCCCAAAGGTTTCCCGGAGATCATCTATGAGAGTCTTGCTCTCCTTGGTTTTTATGACGATATCATCGACATATACCTGCACATTTTTATCTATCTGATCGTGCAAACACTTTTGCATACACCTTTGGTAAGTTGCGCCGGCATTTCTTAAACCGAACGGCATAGTGAGATAGCAATAAGCCCCGTACGGGGTAATAAAGGATGTCTTTATTTGATCTGGCTCATACAAGGGGATCTGGTGGAAACCAGAATAGGCATCTACAAATGATAACAGTTCACATCCGGCTGTGGAATCAATCACTTGATCGATCCGAGGGAGCGGGAATGGATCTTTAGGACATGCCTTATTCAAGTTGGTGTAATCAACACACATCCGCCATACTTTCACTATGGCGGGCTCGTCTTTCTTCTTTTCCACCAAAACCGGATTAGACACCCAATCCGGATGAAGTACTTCCTTGATAAAGCCAGAGGCTAAGAGCCTGGCCACTTCCTCCCATATGGCTTTCCTTCTATCGCCGGCATTCCGCCGGAGCGGCTGCTTCACTGGCTTAGCATCGGGTCTCACGTGCAATGCGTGCTCAGCCAGCTCCCTCGGCACACCTTGCAGGTCCGAAGTAGACCATGCAAAGATATCCCGATTCTCATGGAGGAAGCTGATGAGCTCGCTTTCCTATTTGGGATCCAAACTTGCCCCAACCAGGGCATGGCGCTCCGGGAAAGCTTCATCCAGAGGCACCTTTTTGACTTCCTTACTCACTTGAAAAGAAACGCTGCCACCGGGATTTGTCATGCCCGGCATAGATTTGCCGGCCACGACCGTCTCAGCAATCTCCACTGCTCGCTTGAGCCTCTTCCTCTCCTCTGCAATGATCAGAGTCTCGGCCAGATTGGATCCGGCGGTGGCACATGCCATTGAACGCTTGTAATCACCAATGATGGTGATCACTCCTTTGGGTCCCGGCATCTTCATCTTCAGATACGCCACATGCGTAGAGGCCATGAATTTTGCCAGTGCCGGTCTACCCAGCAAAGCATGGTAGGGGCTCTCCAGATCAACCACCTCGAACATGAGGTTTTCCACCCTGCAGTTATCCCGGCTGCCAAACATCACATCCATCCGGATCTTGCCCATCGGCGCACACGAAAGTCCCGGCACAATGCCGTGGAACGTGGTCTTGCTCGGTTCCAGCATATTTTCCTTGATTCCCAGCTTCTCCATCGTATCCCGATACATGATGTTGATGCTGCTTCCATTATCAATGAGGACCTTGCTGAATCTTACGTTATTAGCCGGCCCGACGAATGTCGGATCCATCACCAGAGCATATCCGCCGGGATTCGGCATGATCCGGGGATGATCTGCCCTGTCCCAACCAACAGCCTGGTCAGACCAGTACATCAGCTTTGGCACAGCCGACATAACGGCATTCACCTCCAGACACCGCCGGTACAAGCTCTGCTTGTCTGTTCTCTCGGTCTCAAAGACCATATAGCTCTGATCATACTCCTTGTACTCATTCCGGCCCGCTCCTGGGCCTCCGGCGTTATATTCCGGATTATAGCTCTGGTCAACTTGATTTACGCCGGCATTTCCGGCGTTGCTCTGATTCCCAGGATTAACCGGCCTAGGTGGGACTGCAATCGTATTGGCACCTGTCAACGGCGATGGAGCTGCCGGGACAGAGGGTCTAGCCGGTCCCCAGGGACCTGCACGACCTGCTAATATGTCGTCCAGCCACGAACAGTTCCTTGTCAAATGGTTTGCCGGCTTTCCCGGCTAGAATGTGTGGAACACACAAGGCTTGTCCATGGCAAGACCCACAGTATACTTCGGCCACTGCTTCTTCTGGCCGGCGGCTCCGCCGGCATTCTTGTTGGTCCAGACATTCTTCTTCTGGAACGGCTGTGCTTGCTGCTGCGGCTGCTGCTGAGGTTGCTGATAGTCCTCATATCTCGGACGCTGGCTACTGCCGGCGCCCCCTTGCTCTTCCTCCACAGCTGCAACTTGTGCTGCCCCATACCGGTGATCCGGCCTTTCATCTCTTCTCTTGTTCCGGTTATCAGTGCGATAATATTGCCCTGATCTCCCGGCATTGCTAGTGTTCCCCTGGGTTTGCCCCTGTCCTTGTGAATCGAGACTGGGCTGCATGGGATCTCCCAGAGCATAACTATCAGCGATCTTGATTGTTTCGGCCAGCGTGGCCGGCATTTGCCTCTGAAGCTTTTGCCACAGCATGGTGCCATGCCGGCACCCATGAGCGAACCACATGATGGCCTGCTGCTCATTGATTCCTTCGCAGGAATTGCGCAACGTGCACCACCTGGTCAGATAGTCACGGTCAGTCTCATTCACTCCTTGCCGGCAGTTAGCCAGCTGCTGCGGACGGTTGGGCCTCTTGTATGTACTGGTAAAGTTCGACACAAACTGCTCTTCGAAATCAATCCAGCCGTTGATACTCCCGGCCGGCAAATTATTCAGCCATATCCTGGCTGGACCTTCCAACATCTGCGGCACATATCGTACCGCCCATCTGAGGTTTCCTCCGGCGATGTTCACCGCTGTGGAGTAATCCTCCAACCAATCTTCCGGCTTCGTACTGCCATTATATGTCCTCGCGCCACGCGCGAGCTGGAAGAAGTAAGGCACCGGCTCCCCCATAATCCGGGGTCCGAAACACATAGGGCCCGGAGCTCCTTGTCTCTCCACCAACTCTGATTGGTGGATCTTGTCTAGCTTGAAACATGCATCATTGGCTTCCAAGGACCGAGGTCCAAGCCGGGATGCTATTGGGCCTGCGATCATCTGCTGCTGCTGCTCTGGCTGATGCTGCTCACTATGCCGGCCTTGCTGGTGCTGCTGCTGATATCCCGCCCTGGCAAGGGCGGAATTGCCGTCATCCTCTCGATGTCCCGGATGGCCTGCACCCTGCTGCTGCGCTGCACCTCCGGCGCCCTGTTGCTGACGCCGGGCTGCACTGTTACTCCGGCCACCACCGGCCGCGCCTGCTTCATGCCCGGCCGGCACACTCTGGCCGGGCTTCTTGCTGCCGACATACTTGTCAGCTTGGCCGACATTCTTCTGCACCATCGCCTGCTTTCCGGCGGCAGCCGGATCGTACACCTGGATCTGCTTGTCCCGGCGGCCAGAGGTCACACTTCCGGCACGCCGGGCGCTAGGATGCGGGGACGAGGCTTGGCCCCTCGACCTCGCGCCGGCACCTCCCGCCGACACAATGTACTGAGACGCCCCGGCACCCGGGTTTGCCTTCTTAAAGGCCTCCTGCTGCTTTGTAGCTTCAGACAAAAGTTGGTTAAGCCGGGCTTGCTGCTCACGCAGTGCTTCGCCGGATAAACAAGATAAATCCTTAGCTACCTCGGCCGCCGCTCTAAGGTTCTTTACTGGCAAACTATAGACTACCTTAGGCACAGTACTAGTTGCGGTATGACTCTTATCTCTAGCATCTTTTCCTATCTCAGCATTAAGATTTCTGCCTCTAGTTCTAACCTCTTCTATCCGGCTAGGCCGGATTACTACAGGAGTAAAACCATGGGCTGCCTCATACTCACGGAGTTGCCGGTTAAACCGTTCGCGCTCCTGGTTCATGGCCAGGGCCTCGTCGACGAGGGCCTGACGAGATCCCTCCAGGACCTCCCTTGTCTGCTCCGGATCAACGCCGGATCGCACCGGCTCGAGAAGCCGGTCGATGATGGGAAGAAGAACCTCGCCCCTAGCCGGCACACCGGAAGTACCGGCCAGGTTCTCCGCACGCTCCAACGGAGGACGTGCCGACCTCTTGACCTTCGGCGGCTCCGGAGGAGAAGCTCCGGCCGCTGCTGCTTTGCCGGCATCTTCCACCGGCGGCATGGATGTGCCGGCCATCATCACCTCAGCCGGCTCTACTGAGCGAGCGCTACGCCCAGCGTGAGCCAGCCGATGTGACGGAGGATCCGACGCCACCAGCACCTCCTTCCTGCAAATTCTCTCAGTCCCCACGTACACCTCGTGGGAACCGAAAGACATAATCCGGCCATCCCTGGGGAACGGCCGGCCACCGAGACAACCGGCGTTGTCACTGACGAAACTGAGCGAGCCTAGCCTCTGGACGAGGCAGAGACCACGCGCACTCCCGAAGCTGCTATCACAGACCCCGTCCGAATGAACACTCCGCCCAGCATATCGATCTGCCCCACGGTGGGCGCCAAATGTCGTCGTGGTGAAACAACATATGCCATAGGATGGCTTAAATGGGGGCCGAACTAGGTGCTGGAGGATTCGGGAGAGGGGAACGAGCTAAAAAGCACGACAGAAAGAGGCACTGATCTACCCAGGTTCGGGGCTCTCGTAAGGAGATAACACCCCTACTCCTGCTCTACTGATTGTATATTTGGGTCGATGTAGTACACAACAATGGTGCTTCCAAGCTCTCTGCTAGAGAAGGAAGATGAACTGCTAAGTGTAGGAACACAGAGTGACCAACCCTTTACCAGGGCTCCCTATGCCACCTTATATAGTGGTGGCCAGGGTTACAACGGTCATACAAGACCACAAGACACGGGCTACACTCCAAACAGGAGCTGGTGACGATGGCAGAGACCCTTGACTTCGCCCCTGATTGCTCTCGATGGGACGCCATATCCCTGTACCTTGTACCTCTTGAACTGTGGCCTTACCTCTGTGCGGTAAGCTCGTACTTGTGCACAGTGAGGGTAGGTAACCTCCACTGTGTACCCTGCCATCTTACTCTGCTACCATGCTTGGATGTTTTCTTCCTTGATTGTAGGGATGTGACACCTTGGTTGACTTAAGTATCCCGGATATGACCGTTGGCCATACCCAGGACTTATATGCCGGACCAACGACCTACGAGGGTCGGGTAATCCGGCCTCCCCTGCTCCTGCACAACACACCAAATGGTTAGGCCGACATATCTAAGTATATGCCGGCACACATATACCAGTATTCTGGCTATACCGGCATATCCAAGTATTAGCCGGGATACACACATATGCCGGCCTGGCCGATGCTCTCATATTCCGGCCAGGCCCTTTCTTGATAACTCGGCACAAGTCAACCATAGACTTTGTGTCTTTCTAGTCTCTTGACCCTACCGGGGGTTATCCCCCCGACAGAAACTATTGAGGAATGGACCCTTGATAGTGTGGTGCAACAATCAGTCAGCTATATGTATTGCTAATAACCCAGTTTAGCATGATAGGACAAAGCATGTAGAAATTGATCGCTTCTTCATTAAGGAGAAACTTGATGTCGGAATCATCCGCCTTACAAATGTCAACTCTGGACAACCGATTTCTAATTGTTTGAAAAATGCACTGGGAACAAAGGACTGTAACTTAGCATGCGTCAAGATGGGGCTGATAGATATCTACCACCCATCTTGATGGGGAGTGTTGAACCATTCTGGCCCAAGATACCCAAGTCCATGGAGTGCTGATCTATAAAAGGAAGGGACTGGAGGAGAGCAAGACCTAATCCAAGCAGCCAACCGCTAGTGCTATCATTGTGTGTGTGTTAGAGAGGTTATTCCTCTTTGAATCTACATATTCCCTGATGAGTAAGTGCATAATGGGTTGTGAAATTGTTTCTCATGGAAATTATGTGAGAAGAGGAGATGTCGGCGACTGCTGGGTACTCGCTTTTGATTATGGCTAGACACGTAGGAGAAGAAAACCAATCGAAGCCTAAAATAATATAGACTAATGGGTTGAATGGGGGCTGGAGCATGAATAAGTAAAGACTAATGGGCTCAGTTTCAGCTAGATTGATCCAAAACCAAACGATTGGGCAAACAAATCTTCTAAAGAAAAACTAGAAGATAATTAATTGCTGATGTGGTTGTGGTGGGACTGCTGAGGTGGATACACTAGATGTTGAGTGAAATAGTTAGTGGGGATGATCTTCTTAGTTATATAGGATTAGATGCCCCAAAAAGAGAACAAGATAGTTGTGTTAGGATTGGTGCCCTATGGGCTCCACTATATAACACATGTTTCTAATCTTCAATCGTCTATGTATGAACAGCTACATCTAGATGTGTGGAACCTTTTGCTTAATCAAGCTATACAATGTTTCTCCTTGGTGATTTGAAGTTGTGTCAAATACAAACTACCGAGACTAATGTGCGGGTCGACTAGGTTCCACCTGTCGTATGGCATAGAGATGTTGAATCAACTTGCATTTGCTGTTTAAATGAGTTAGACAAGTCGATCTGACCCAGAGATCAATTTGAAAAAAGAAAGTCACCACGTGTCCCACTTAAGCAATGAAATAGTTGGACCTTGAGGTGATCGCCATGTTCGTGTTGTGTCATGGGAATTTAGAGACAGTAGCCATGGGGTGGCTTATCGAGGGGGCTCGACGGTGGTGACGATGGGTCCGGCTCGGGATTATGCCAATGGAGACACCTCGGTTTACCCAGGTTCAGGGCCCTCCCGGGTAGAGGTAAAACCCCTACTTCCTGCCTGCTTCGTATTGACTAGACAGTAGCGATTACAGTGCTCCTCGAGCTGTTCGGGCTAGAGGAGGAAGAAGAAGATCGAATCTCCCTAGACTAAGGGTCCAGGCCCCCTTATATAGGCAGGGGCCTGGTTACAGGTTAGGTAGCGGTTCGGCCGGCTGCCGGCTCCTCGGCGGCAGCGTCCTTGACGTGATCCTCTGGCCCTACTCTGACAAAGGTGCTTTATAAAGCGCCTTTCCCCTGGACCGGCATCTGGGAGGCATATCCCCTCCCTTTTGCCTCGGATCCTATCATGGGGAAGGGTCTTTGATCGCTGATTGGCTGAGGCCGGTCGTGGCTCTCGTCACTACCGTCCTTGGCCTCTATCGTTCTTGTCGGGGCCAACACACTTTCGGTGAAACAGCCGTTGGAGGGCTTTTGTCTTCATCATCTGGCTCTGGCTCTCCTCAGTGGAATCGCCAGCCGGCTGCTGGCGCAGCCAGCCCTTCGGACGGAGCCGGTCTTCTCGTGCTGAAGTTGTGGAGACTCCTGGGACACCAGCCGGCATATTGCTCGGCCCGTGGTACGCCCTATATGTCATTCCCACGACACTAGCCCCCGAAACTGGCGAAGTCTCATGGGTTAGCATGGGGCTTCGGTGGGTTCTTCTTCTAAGTCTTGCTCGTTTTCATCTAAGTCCCAGGATTCTCCGTCGGGTCTGGAGGTTGCTGGTTTCGAGGCCAAGTCCCGCGGAATTCCTCCGGCCGTCTCGGGATGCACCGGCTCTAGGCTTAACCCGGCTGGCGGCCGCGAGCTGACGTGCTGCCTCCTTCGAACTTGTGCCGCTTCGGGTCTTGCCCCCACGCTGCGGCCGGCGCAGTGCGCCAGTGGCCGGTCTTGTCACTTTGACTTCGGAGTCACCACCGTGTCCCATCGACTCCTCCCACGATCCACTGCGGCAACCGCAGCGGTTGCACACGATGCGGGGGTGGTTACCAAAAAGTCAGGGGGTTATCCCCTTCGTCGCTCTTCTTTAAATGCTGAGCATGCTCGTTGCCGAGGGCATCCCCCCACTTCTCCCCTCACCTCGAGCCTCTCCTTTCCGAGCCTATCCTGGTCATGTCGTCCCCCAGCGGTTCCGCCGCCAGTGGTGACAGGGTGTAATGACCCGGAAAAATCCCCAATATTAGTATTGCTTGTTATTTTCTTTTCGCGTCATCTTGACGTCATGCATCCTCATACATCAATCACCTTGCATGTTTTTGTCAAAACTTAAATTTATTTGGTACAAACTATTTCTTATTTTCTCTTATATGGTTCTATAAAACCCTCCCCGCCCTTCTTATTTTAATTAAAATAACAAAGCAAAAATAATTGTAAACCTTGAATCTATTTTAAATCTACTTTGCAAATCTCAAATCTTTCCAAAACACCTCTCTCTCTCGTTTTTCTACAAGAGTGCTGCAAGAGAATAAGAGGAGAGAAGAAAATGCGAAGAAAGGAGCCTGCAGCCCATCGTTTCTAGCCCAGCAAAGCCCACCTTCCTTCCTTATATTCTTCTTCAATATGTACGGCAAGCATCACAACGCTTCACGTATGTCACCTGAAGGATGGGACGTCCGATGATTGTTCTTCTCCACTCTATAAAACCACCCTCTGTTGTCTCTCTGCAACCCTAGCCCTATCCATTACCCCGAAGCGCCGCCGCCGCTACTTCCATTCGCTCTGTTCTGAAAACTACTGCCTTCTTGCGTGCTAGCCTGCAAGCTATCGTCCCCTCGTCAAGCTCTACCTCCACCTCGCAAACATCCTCCCGGTGAGCCGTGCGTCCTTCCCCTTGTTCCCCGTCAGTATTCCACCTCCACTCACCGTTGTATTTTCTGTTCGAGGGAACCGCCATGGCCGCTTTGACCTCGAGCCGGAGCTGTCACTCCTCTGCTTCCTGCCATCCCTAACCGGCGCTGGTCACCATCCTCCAGTCGATCCCAAGCTCACCCAGGCGCCGTCTTCGTTCCTCATCCCCGCCCGCAACTTCGTCGATCCCGCGCAGAGCCGCGTCCTCCCAGCGTGTCTCTGTCTTTCCAAGCTTGCTGTGAGTTCAGTTTCGTCAGGAAAGGTCCCCATGTTCATAACGGTGTAAACTTGGCCCATGTTGTGTTCAAAAACCGGATAAGCAGCACAGTGGGTTGATTCCTTTGCCCATCCCTGCAGATCCTAGTCTGAATCCCCTGCAGTTCGTCTCCCCCGAGCAACGCCATGGCCGACGCCGTTGTCTTCGTCTCCGCCCGTCTCTGCATCCTTGTCTCCGTCCGCCTCTCTGTACAAATTCAGTTTCGTCAGGTTACACCGCCATCTCGCCACAATATAAAACATGGCTAGTTCGACTCCTTGTTCAGATGGATTAATTCCATCCTTTTTGCCAATTTTTGTTCAGATCTGGCACCACTTGTGGGCCGCGGCCCAAATCACTCCGACGCAGCTCATCGCCGGCGCGCGACAACTTCTATCCGTCGCCTCAGGTCCGAATCAGATTCAGCCCGCACAGTTTTTTTTTCTCTGTTTACTAAAATTTCTGCCTTTATGCAAATCTTGTATAAATCGTACCTTTTAAACTGTAACTCGGAATGCAAAGTATTTTATATGAAATTTTATCAGAAAAATGCATAGAACCTGAATATGCCATCCATACTACTGTTTGCATCTCACATCATGTCGTGCCGTGGTAATTTGCATATCACTTACATAACTACATATGGAATATGTGCGGGATTGTTATTACCTTGTCCCGGTTCCATTTAATTTTGTTGTAGACCACCTATGCCTTGTCTTGCCATGCTAATCAACATTTAAATTGTCACGTAGTTAAACAACTTGAACCATATGTGTGTCAGGATTCCGATTCCGTTTAATTTGGATAAGTTGCATTGCCTCATAATTGCCATGTCATGCATGCATTCACATGATCATGCCGATTCTTTTGCCGTAGTAGTAAGTTGTGCATCCGTTGTTTGTTGTAGCGATTTGCTTCTTCCCGGATAGGCCGATTCGTGGTGATGTGAGCAACGACAAGTTCGTCGGGTGTTCTTCGACCATCTTTTCAGGCGAGCCCTTTTCTCTCTACCCATTTATCAATTTTGCTCTCGCTAGCTCTATATTCTAACCTTGTGTCGCGATGCTTTGTTCGAGTCACGTGTCCTATCCACCTGTTTATCCAAAGTAAAGCCGTATAACCTTCCATACATCCTATTAACTGCGTGCTTGTTGTTTAAGTTGGCCTTGCGAGTCGTAGGCATATTCAGGTTGTGTCAAGTGGTGTTGTCTTATTGGGTTGGGAAATTTATCATATGCTCTACTTTATGGATATATGTTGTTGGAGATACTCATGGGTTACTTTATTGTTAATAATTAAAATTGAATTAAGCAGAGGCATCGGTGAGTCATTTTGCCAGTTTTCCGACGGCTCACTTGTGTCCCCTAGGACCCCGAGATCGCATGAACAGTTCTGAGACTGAGCGCTCTAACCAAACGTGGGTACGTTTACGGGCCTCCCCTCGATCACTGCCAGAATCTACAGACTTGTCCAGTGGTCACAACTAGTTCGCGGTGTTTCCATTTGCTTCTTGTCGGGCGTGCGGCTCTTGTTTCTTATGGTCCGATTTACTTTGGGGGAAGCCGTGTGTGCCTTGTAACCCCTTTTGTTTCTGCACGTCCGTATAGGTGGGATACGATGTTAAGCGGTTTCCGAAAGAGTGAGGTCTCTGGTCATCTCCCTAGAGGAGCTCCGATCCAGGGTGCATCTCCTAGGAACTGACTTAGCCGTAGACTCAAATAGCTAGGTCCGTCTCAGAGATTCGGCCGGACTCTCGATACGGGTTAAACTTAGTTAGGTGGCTTCCTGGACTTGTTTGTAGTGAAGGAGAGTGCGAGTCGTGACCTCCTGCCGGCACTCCATCGGAAGTGTGCTAATCGTAGGCATCAAGGAGTGATCGTGCGTTTGGGTACATTTGGGCACCCCTGCAGGGTTAAATCTTTTCGAAAAGCCGTGTCCGCGGTTATGGACGACTTGGAGCTGTACTACTCGATCATAGAACAACTTGCACCTGCTATTTCAATACTAATAAACTTGTAAAGTAAGTTAGCACAACTACAACAATAACCTGCTAATAAAATTTGTCAACCGTGTGAGTGCCTTTGCAATTGCTTCTTCATTGGGTGCGAAGGGGCAATGTATTGGCTGGGTTATGATTGGTGTTAGTATCTAGATGTTTACCTTTATGCGCTCTCTTATCTTAATCTATTTAGACGGAAGTTGTAGTGTGTCTCTGTAGTATAGTTCTTTGTTGCCGCTAAGTCCACCTTATAGCCTGTAGGCGAGCACAGCTGAATTCCAGTCTCGCGAGTACGTGCCTCGGTACTCACCCTCATCTTTTTTCCCATTTTCTCTTCCTCCCTCCTTGTTCGGCAACCTTTGGCCCGACGCTTTTGACAGGTATGGGAGCGACGATGTTAGCAAGGTTACCCTTCCGGCTTGGCCTGGGCAGGGTTTGGACGCCATCGTTATCTTCAGGCCTCTTAGGCCCATTTGTATTCTTGTCTGTACTCGGATACTATTTGCTTTATGTATGATTTGGATCTTTGTATGTATATCTGGATATTTTGACTCGTGGAGTCTTTGCAGTTATATTATATATTCTTTTTATGGGTTCCATCGTGAACTTGTGTAACTGTTGCTACTCGATTCCACCCGCATCACGTGCACGCTCCAACGTGCACGCGGCGCTTGGTGGTGCGTTTCCAAAGCGACATCATGTAGATTGTGGCGTGATCGCTATAATATGCAAGGTGCCGGTTTTGGGGCGTTACACAGGGTCCCAGAGGGGAGCAAGGAAGAGGTCAAGGCGCAGGAGATGGCGCCTTCCGCGTCCCAGAAGCGTGGTCGCCTGAAGGGGAGCCGCAACAAGAGTACCTTGGAGGCCCTTGCGGCGAAGGACGCCGCCGCTCCTTCATCGCCCCCGTCGCTCCCCGGGCAACTAGGGCTTTTGGCGATACAGGCATCCCGGAGAAGCGGAGGCCCGGCCGTCCGAAGGGGAGTGGGAAGAAGACCGCTTCTGCGGCGGCTGCCACTCCTTCGTCGCCCCGCCCTCGCGGACGGCCACTGGGCAGCAAGAACAAGAAGCCCCCCGCTGCCTTCGGGGCCACCGCCTCCACTTCCGCGAGGCCCCGAGCGGCGGCTTCACCTCCAGTGGGGCCATCACGGCCCTGGCTGGAGAAACCGGTGCTCCAACCACCGGCCTACATCTCGGCCGAGGGATGGTCCACCTGCGTCATCCCTATGCTTGCCGGTGCCTGGGACCTCCTCCGCCTTCCGTCCCAATTTACGAGCTCGATGGAAGACCAGGAGATGGCTTATGCCAAGCTGCGGGAATGCAGCGGTGGCCAGCCCACGTACTGCGTCGAGGTCTACTATGACGGCCAGGGGGTGTGCTACTTCCGCGATGGGTGGTCGAAGTTCTTCATCGACTACGGCGTGCACGAGGGTTGGTTCATCCTTCTCACCCACCACGATGGGAAGGAGGACTTCACCATCTGCCTCTTCGACGGCACCCTCTCCGCCCGTGCCTTCACCACCCAGCCGTGAAGGGCGAGCCTCGTCGACCTCCAACGCGGACTTCTCCGGGGCGAAGTCCATGCGGCGCTCGCGCCGTGCCGAGGAAGGCGAGCATCCCCCGGGCTAGGAGTACTTGGCACTCTTAGGGTGTCGACTTAGGGGGCTTTTGTAATCATCAAACTTTCGCTTAATGAAAACTTGTCTTTCTTCATTTGCCGTATGAATGTTCTTGTGCTTGTATCGCCGCGCTGTGACGATTCCTCGGCTAGGATTCTTCCTTGGATAGGACCATTGCCGTGCGAATCCGTAGAGAGGGACTACGATGGTCACTGTCCTGCGCAGACGCTTCGGGCAAGGACCTCCGGCCTCAGCGTAGAGGGAGTAGTGCTTTTGCTGGTTGGCTCTGGGGAGCACGAGCTCACCCCAGCTTGGAGAGGTTGGAATGGAAGCTGACTCCTATACCGGCTCGAGCAGGGCTGGAGCCGGTACGTCTCCCTTCCCAGGCCTTCACACGTCCCTTGCTGCGGTTGGAGTAAATCTCCAAGTTGCTGGCTCTAGCCATTACTTTGCGAGTGTTAGGTTTCGATTTTGTCGCTCGTTTGCTGATCATGTCGCAGCGCTAGCTGATCGAACAGCCCGCGAGGTACTGGGGCTGGCTCACTTCTGAGGGCCAATTCCCTTTCCTCCTAGCCCCCGAGTTTTGGGGTAGCTGGACTGACAGCTGGCTCGAAACTAACCTTTCACGTACGATGCCAACGTCGAGCGAGGCAGCTCTAGCTTCGAACCTCTTGGACGTGGCTTCTCAGCCCAAACGTCGAGAGACTGTGACTATCAACCATTCGCTGGCTTTGCCTTTGTCCGGTTCCCTCAACTTTTTCCGTAATCTTCCCACCCTTCGGCCCTTCTACCCCCAACCGGCAGCCTGGTGCCGGTTGGTCTCCCTTGGGGCAGCAGCTGAATGCCGGCCTAGGGTGGGAGCGTGCCGCAGAGTGAGAAGTATTACTTCGGTTTATCGGGTACCCGACTCGTGCTAGCCAACGCTTAGTTAACAAACACTGCCTCTAACGCCTGGTTGAGTGATTTTTCTATCGTTTACGGTTCTGTTCTGCGGCTTTCCTTCATATGTGGCCTGCCGGCTCCTATCCGTCCAGCTACGTGGAACCGGAAGGTGGAGGTTGGGCTCGAGACCTTCTTCATACGTAGTACTCATCCGGTTGACGAGAAATCGATCGTTTTTTGGGGCTGCCGGCTGTGGCTCGGTGCCCGGAGCCGGCTGCCGGTCAAGTGAATAACGCAGGAAGCAAAACATACATGAAGTGTTTTCCTCGGAGCCGGCCGTAACTAGCCGCTCCGTTTTCCTTTATTCATTGACAAGTTTTTTGGGGTATAAGCTTTTGCCTTAGCAGAAGAAAGGTCTTAGGAGACTAACATTCCAGGGACGCTCCGTCTCCTTCTCAGAGTTGTCTGCCTTGTTCTTTCTGGGCTCTTGTGCGTCGATGAGGTAATATGCCCCATTGCCCAGCACCCGGCTGACAATGAATGGTCCCTCCCAGGGAGGAGACAGCTTGTGCATGCCCTTAGTGCTTTGGACCAGCCGGAGTACGAGATCTCCTTCGTGGAACGCGAGCGGGCAAATTTTCCGGCTGTGGTATCATCGCAGCTGCTGCTGATAGAGCGCTGATCTGGCCAGAGCCTGTTCTCGTGCCTCCTCGAGGAGGTCGACGCCATCTTCGCGAGCTTCTTTTGCTTGCTTCTCTGTGTACTGGAAAATTCTGGGCGCATCAAACTCGATGTCCGTGGGCAACACCGCTTCTGCTCCATAGACCAGGAAGAAAGGTGTGAAGCCAACAGAGCGATTTGGAGTGGTGCGCAGGCTCTAGAGCACTGAGGGTAGCTCCTCGACCCAACAGCCGGCTGAGCGTTCGAGAGGCTCGACCAGCCTTGGTTTGATGCCGGCCAGGATCAGCCCATTTGCCTTCTCCACTTGCCCATTTGTCTGAGGGTGCGCCACTGACGCTAAGTCCAGCCAGATGCTCTTTTTGCCACAGTAATCAGCAAAGACTCGCTTCGCAAAGTTCATCCCGTTGTCAGTGATGATGCTGTGGGGAACTCCATATCTTGTAATGATCTCATTGAAGAACTTGATGGTGGACGAGCCGTCGAGTTTTTTGATTGGCTTGGCCTCGATCCACTTGGTGAACTTGTCCACAACAACCAACAGATGCGTCAAGCCCCTGGGTGCGGTCTTGAATGGCCCTACCATGTACAGCCCCCAAAGGCCCAAACTACGAACGGCCAGGTGAGCGGGATGGTCTTGAGGGCTGCCGCTGGAGTGTTTCTGTGCTTGGAGAAGCGCTGGCAGCCGTTGCACTGTGTAACAACCCAAATTTTTGGGAAATAGAAATAAATGGATTTATTAAAATCCCAAATTTTGGAGCCAACAAAAACTTTTATTGTGCATATAAGATTAATTTCTTGCCTTTTCGAAACTTCTGAATTTGAGCATTTGCTCCCATGCTTCAAATAAAAAGAGAATGGGAAGGGTTTTTAAAACAAATAATTATACATGTAAAATGTTTTTGTGAAATAGAAAGAGTTTTCTAACTATTAAAGTTTGTGCATGGTTGCGTGCTAAACCCATTTGGGTCATTTGCCAAACCAAAATTAAGTCAAGCAATCACAAACAAATAGAAAAGAATCAAATACTATAAAGTGTGAAACAAAAATCAACTTGGAACTCTATTTAATATTCTACCAAAGTTTGAATTCAAATAAGAGGTCATTTCCCAACTCCATGACATCTACAAGAAAACTAACACCTTTGGACCAAGATTTAAACCTTCTGCACTTCATATTTCATGTATGCATAGAGTTTTAATATAGGTCTTTTATGATTTCATGTGGGTTTTAATTTATGGTGCAATGTTTAGTTAATTCAAACTTAACCAATAGAAGCATTAGAGAAGAACCACAAAGATCAAAGGAACCAGAAGCAAGAGAAATAAAGAAAAAGAGAAGAAAAGATGATCTAGAAAAAGTTAACCACTACCCTACTTTGGACACTTATATTAAGAAATCTGTAACTCAAGTAAGGGTGTGGTCAGTTAGTTGAGCTTGAACAGGCTGCATACTAACTTGACCAAGAAGTTTCAAACCAAAATTCAAATCAGAACCTAACTCAAACATCAGCCAAACTTTGAATCTGAAACAGTGACAATACCCAAGTTTGAAATATAAATTTTTGCAAAACTTGTTATTTCTTCGAAACAAAAATATCCCTGGAACCCTTGTCCAATATGATGAAGACCCACGGTGGCCGTTTTCAAAAATTTGAAATTTGATTTCTTGCGGGCATTTCATCGAACACGTGGTGGGCAAAAATCTAGAAAATCGATTCTACTGTGACCAACACTGTTTCCGTTCGTCCCAGGCCCTGTAGCCATGCTTGAGGACATCTCTTGGTCGAGCCCCAGCATCCCCTGCCCCGACCACGGCCGTGAGACAAGGAAGAACAGAGGAGAACCACCGCCCGGACCCCTCACTTGCTCCCTCTGAACCAGACCACCCCGCAGCCTGCAAGCGCGCCAGCAGCACCCCACAGCACACTGCAGCCCTCCGCCGAAAGCACCGACCGCCGCGTCCCTCCGTCAGCCGACACCGGCCGCGCTCTCTCCGCAGATCCACTCGCCCCGTGCTCCCTCTCCCGTCTATAAAAGGCCGCCATTCTTCCCTGAAAAGAACCCCACCATCCCCAGGAACCTCCTAGACAAGGTCCCGTCGCCCCTCGCTTCCTCCGACGAGCTCGCCGGAGCAAGCCGCTCCGCAGAGCACCTCCCGTTCCCGGCGTTCCAGCAGCTCCCTCGAGCTTCCGGCTGGACAAGGTGGAAGAGGAGAAGCTCCTCCGCCGCCTAGACATCCTCGCCGCCGCTCCCCATCGCCGCAGGTGAGCTCCCCGTGCGCAGCCCTGCTCCCAGTAGCTCGCTCTCGTTTACGTTCCTGTAGCACGAGGAAGAAGAAGCCCGATACCTGTTCGTGTTTAAGTTCTGACCGGTGGGGCCCCTTGGCAGGCCGGCCGACCCTTTTTTTTTCCTTGCACCCGCCCAGCTGCAGCCTAGTGGGCCGGCCCAGCTCTGTCTATGTGTCCGGCCCGGATTTAAAAAAAAAAGGGGGTACTCGATTTTCCGATTTTCTGAAAAACGCATTCAGATGCTTGAGTATATTTAGTTTTCCCGGAGATCTACCGATCCAAATCTAGCAAATAAAAATGTTCTGGAAACCTTAGAACATAAGCTATCCAATAAAAGTGGTTTCAACACAATTAGATTTACAGATTGGTTGCAGTAAAAATAACAAAACAGGAGCTTTTTCACCTTAGAAAATTCATATCAATTCGAATAAAATTCCTAAAAATATAAATCCAACTTTGAAAATTCACAATTAGTGATACCCATCTGTCTATACCATTAGATCTCATTTTTGAACCTTTTAAATCAAATGCTATTTACCCATATGGTTAAATAAGCATTTGCCATATAGGATTTTATTAAACTCAAACCTATAATTGGAATTTTGATGGAGCTCTTATATATTGTTATACCACCTTTCCAATTATCTATCTGTAGGTTGATCTTAGTCCATGTGATCTGGTAGAAGGTATTTGGAGAATTAATACTACATAGTAGTAATTAGAAACTCAAACTTGCACACCAATCTCAAAATATGGAAATGATATGAAACCAATTCGAATCAACCATATTTCTAAATATTGATCTTTAACCTTTGATCCCATTCAACTAGGATCTATAAACTCTACTTGTAGATTCAAACTTGATCACTAAATCTTTGCAAACTAGAAATGGCTTCAATAAAAGAAACATACTCCAAATCCTATGAAGCCTCTTTAGTTGAACCATAATCTTGAATATATACTAGTAGTATATGAACTTGGGTCAATAAGAACTTGCAGGAGATATTTTTATAATTCAAAATAAATAAACCCTACTTAGATACAACAACTCAATCATCTCATCCATCGGAACTCAATTATCATCGAAACCACTCTCCATAGACTTCCTAGATCACTTCCCTTACCCAAGTATGTGTATTTGAGTAAATAGATGTTGTTTGTGAATTGTGTGGTGATTGTATGCTTATTTGCTTTCCAACGATTAGACGACAACGAGAGTAAGGAGAATGGATCCCGAAGTCAACCAAGCAATGGTGATGGAGACTACACAACCCGAGATGAAGATGAAGAAGCCTATGACATTGCCAAGCCAGGCAAGCCATCTTTTGATCATACCATTACCCAGTTTTACAACGCATGCTTACTTGCTTTTAACTAAATGTGCATGCTAAAATAATTGTTACCAAGTTGCAAATGAGTAGAGATGTCTTTCTTGACAAGTGCATCCAACCCTTTTGTGGATGACCTCAAGTACATCAAGCTTAGCCTACCTTTGAGAAACCTTTTCTTAGTGGATGCTAAGTAGAGCATCAAGCTAAGCCTATCCAATATACCTACCTAGATCCTTGTGCCCTCATGAGGATCATGCTTGAGCTGAAGGCATTCATGGAAAATGACTAGGTGGGAACCCCAATGGAGATCATGAAGATTTTGAAATGAAAACCTTGGAAAGGGGCAACCTTGCCCAAGGATGATTTTGAAATGAAAACCTTGGAGATGGGCAACCTTCCCAAGGGAGACTTTGAAAACTATTTACAAAAATGGTGACATGGTGAAGGTGACATGAAGGTTTGACAAAAATGATAAATGAGTGAAGTACCACTGGACCAATCATACAGTGCGACCACATTATCCTGGTATGGGACAGGGCTTAGTGGAGTACTTGTGTCTCCTTAGTGTAGACCCTATAAAATGTAAATGGAAGTCCGACCAGGGACTCCTCTTCCAGGGCACCCTATGGCTACGGCCTAGGTTCGCCTTGTCCTCCTTTTTAGGTGGTTGGGGTACAAGCCAAAGAGCCCTCATTGAAAATGGACTGCCGGGTGTAGGACCCTACCTCGGTTAGTGGCATTCCGGTGGGTCAAGCGGCTGGGAACTTTGCACACTCTGGACAGCTTCTTGGACTCCGGTGTTGAGGGGTACATCTCTAGGCGGTAGTGTTTATGCTAAGGCGGGCAGGTGAAACATTAATGGTCGGCTGCTTGTCGTGGCATATGTTGTTATGCGGGGAAGTTGCCCACACGATGAGTAGTCGGATGGTGTGGGTAACGTGTACAACCTCTGCAGAGTGTAAAACTATTCGAATAGCCGCGTCCGCAGTCATGGACGGTTGGATTGGAGCTGCTTGGCCGTTATCAAGTTTTACTTTGAAAATGCTTGAGAAAGGTGACTTGACAATGAATTGTGATGGCCATGAAGGTGACTTGGTGAACAACAGAATTGACATTTGGGGGATTCCATCTAGAGATTTATAAAGAGCTAAATGTTTTCTTACCATTCTAGATAAAAGGATCTTTGAAAGGAAATTCTGCTTTATGCAAATGAACCTAGAGCTTAGACCACTATATGAACTATGCATTCTCTATTCTTTTATTTATAAGATGGTTTGCGAGTGCATGCAATGTACTCACGGCTCTGTCCCTGGCTATTAACTTGGCCAGACTTGAAGGAGAGAAATCAAGAAGGAAGGAATCGTTGACGACTTTGCGAATTAGGCTCGTTTCCTACTGTCGGCTCTGCCTGTGCGGTTGAAGCTTGACCATATGGACCCAAAGTGTTATTCCGCTGCATATTGATGTATTGTAAGGTTTGGTCTGTGCGACCACCTATGTAATTCCCTTTATTTGCTATTAGTAGCTATGACTGTGATATCCACTACGTTATGTAAATCACAACAATGATTCTGGGATTGTGATGGATTACATAACGGGCACTTCGAATTTGTTATCAAATTTGAGGTCGTCACAAGTTGGTATCAGAGCCTAGGTTGACTCTAGGAAACCCTAGTTAGCATGGTCGTTAGAAAATGATATCTCTGATATCACAAGTTTGGTATCAGGACTATCATGACCTTAAGAGACCTTAGTTAGAATGGTCGTTAGCTAAGAAAGTAATATTTTGTCAAAAACTTATTTCTACAAAAGAAATTTATTTGCTTTGGTACCCAAAGCTCAACTTATACTCTCATCATTTCACTTCAAATATCTTACACTCTCAACTTATACTCTCAAGAGATTTTGACAAAGAATTTATTTACCTCTTTAATTACAAAGTCTTTTCAAAGATTTGTTTTACTCTATTCCTCATCTACTTCAAATATATACTATGGACGATATATCGACCTAAGACTGAAGGACTTTTGGATCAAAAGATTAGGACTCAATATTTTTCAAGACTGCAACCTTGGATGTCAACTACGACCGCTACCATCGAAAGAGAGTCTCTCATGTGATCCAGAAATTTTCCAACAAGAGTCAACCCTATGAGACAAAGACTTCAAGAGCAAAGAAAGAGTGATTAAAAATGATGAAGACCTAGCAAACCTTTTGACCCACAGGATTTATAGGAAATGCTCAGTTGATTTCATTGAGCTGCCCTTACCTCACGATTACTAAGTGTGCTTAGTACCTTGATTGTTTGAATGATTGATTTATTTTGAGATATGTTGCTCATATGCCATTCGGCAAAAGGTAGCAACCACCCCAACAACTTGTTTTCTCAAAAATGTTCTAGTATTATTTGGCCCAAACTAAACTCTAAACCATACCCACCCCGCATAAGAAACCTTTTGAAAGATGTTCCCTCTCATCTACTGCAGGACTTGACCCCTCTGATGCACCCCATGCTCTCCAATCCACCATTTCAGTTATGTACGAAAGGAGGTCAGGCCAACTCGGAGTTTGAGTTTCACCTCAATAGAATTGCTCGAGAATACCAAAAGAGGTCCCACTTGAACCTAATTCCAAAGAAGAAGCAAGGAGATTTGTGCACTCAACCCTTATGTTATGATTGTGGAGAAGCACTCCATGCAAAACGTCCCTGTCCCAATCAAAGTATTCCCAACCTAGATCACCTCCGTATGAAGGCTTGTAGCCGTTGTGGAGAAGAAGGTCATCAATCTAGCCAATGTATGAGCAACTGTCCCAATTGCGACATCAAGCATCCAACTGGAGAATGCCCCTCAAGAAACATCACATGCTTCTTATGTGAGAGTAGTACTCATGTTCCAGCAAACTGCTCCATGAATCACCTGGTGACAGCTATATCCAAGATCAAGCAAAAGCATTTTCAGCTAGCAGCTCAAGTTGTCAAGACTAGCAAGGAGCATGACAGTCCTAGAAAACAACAGAAAGCTCGTAACAAAAAGAAGAGAGAAAGGAGGATAAGACGTCAAGAAAGTAGGCCTCCGGCACCCTCTAGCCTATGCTATGACCTTACCCTAAGATCTGGAAGAGCTCTACCAAAGAATACTTTTCCCAATGCTAGTGATAAGACCAACATCACCTGCTATGAGTGCGGAACCCAGGGGCACTACTCCAATGACTGCCCAACAAAGTTGAACGCTGCACCAGAACCTCCGGTCGCTCAAGATCAGGTCATAACTAAAGAGAGTGTCAAACCCAGTTGCTCGGAAGATCCTGCAAATGATCTTTCATCTTCAGGAGGCAACCCTATCGACATCAACCTGGGCAGAGTTCACAACCGCATCATTATTGAAGATAGTGTCAAAGGACTCTATAGCCTCGACCCCCGCAGGGGAAGGAAGCAGCCTTACAAACCACCGGGAAGTAACTTTGGCAACCTTAAGACCCGAAGAGAAGAAAAAGATCAAACATCATGAATCAGCCATGGAATACCCCGAAGTTGCTCGTAGCCATAAAGTTAGTAAGAACAAGTTGAATCAAGTGGGAGGATCCAAGCCGAGAAGAAGCCTTAGTCACCTTAGTTGGGACTAGTCAGCTTGTTTATTTCTTTGAGAATCAAGAGCGAGAAGTGTAATCTGCAAGACCCTTATTAATGAAATCCTATGGTTTAAACCGAGAAGATTTTTGTTTTTGAAAGTGTGATTGTGTGTTGACATTGCTGTGTGATTGGTGAAGATGTGTTTTTGGCCCGTATGGCCTTATCACATTTTGGGTGTACCCAATCTTTATAGGAATCAATATACCCTACATCTCTTATCTGTTAATCTCATCTCCCAATCTATCTCAATCTTAACTTGTGAATCTCGGGACGAGATTCTTTTTAAGGGGGGAAGATTGTAACAACCCAAATTTTTGGGAAATAGAAATAAATGGATTTATTAAAATCCCAAATTTTGGAGCCAACAAAAACTTTTATTGTGCATATAAGATTAATTTCTTGCCTTTTCGAAACTTCTGAATTTGAGCATTTGCTCCCATGCTTCAAATAAAAAGAGAATGGGAAGGGTTTTTAAAACAAATAATTATACATGTAAAATGTTTTTGTGAAATAGAAAGAGTTTTCTAACTATTAAAGTTTGTGCATGGTTGCGTGCTAAACCCATTTGGGTCATTTGCCAAACCAAAATTAAGTCAAGCAATCACAAACAAATAGAAAAGAATCAAATACTATAAAGTGTGAAACAAAAATCAACTTGGAACTCTATTTAATATTCTACCAAAGTTTGAATTCAAATAAGAGGTCATTTCCCAACTCCATGACATCTACAAGAAAACTAACACCTTTGGACCAAGATTTAAACCTTCTGCACTTCATATTTCATGTATGCATAGAGTTTTAATATAGGTCTTTTATGATTTCATGTGGGTTTTAATTTATGGTGCAATGTTTAGTTAATTCAAACTTAACCAATAGAAGCATTAGAGAAGAACCACAAAGATCAAAGGAACCAGAAGCAAGAGAAATAAAGAAAAAGAGAAGAAAAGATGATCTAGAAAAAGTTAACCACTACCCTACTTTGGACACTTATATTAAGAAATCTGTAACTCAAGTAAGGGTGTGGTCAGTTAGTTGAGCTTGACCAGGCTGCATACTAACTTGACCAAGAAGTTTCAAACCAAAATTCAAATCAGAACCTAACTCAAACATCAGCCAAACTTTGAATCTGAAACAGTGACAATACCCAAGTTTGAAATATAAATTTTTGCAAAACTTGTTATTTCTTCGAAACAAAAATATCCCTGGAACCCTTGTCCAATATGATGAAGACCCACGGTGGCCGTTTTCAAAAATTTGAAATTTGATTTCTTGCGGGCATTTCATCGAACACGTGGTGGGCAAAAATCTAGAAAATCGATTCTACTGTGACCAACACTGTTTCCGTTCGTCCCAGGCCCTGTAGCCATGCTTGAGGACATCTCTTGGTCGAGCCCCAGCATCCCCTGCCCCGACCACGGCCGTGAGACAAGGAAGAACAGAGGAGAACCACCGCCCGGACCCCTCACTTGCTCCCTCTGAACCAGACCACCCCGCAGCCTGCAAGCGCGCCAGCAGCACCCCACAGCACACTGCAGCCCTCCGCCGAAAGCACCGACCACCGCGTCCCTCCGTCAGCCGACACCGGCCGCGCTCTCTCCGCAGATCCACTCGCCCCGTGCTCCCTCTCCCGTCTATAAAAGGCCGCCATTCTTCCCTGAAAAGAACCCCACCATCCCCAGGAACCTCCTAGACAAGGTCCCGTCGCCCCTCGCTTCCTCCGACGAGCTCGCCGGAGCAAGCCGCTCCGCAGAGCACCTCCCGTTCCCGGCGTTCCAGCAGCTCCCTCGAGCTTCCGGCTGGACAAGGTGGAAGAGGAGAAGCTCCTCCGCCGCCTAGACATCCTCGCCGCCGCTCCCCATCGCCGCAGGTGAGCTCCCCGTGCGCAGCCCTGCTCCCAGTAGCTCGCTCTCGTTTACGTTCCTGTAGCACGAGGAAGAAGAAGCCCGATACCTGTTCGTGTTTAAGTTCTGACCGGTGGGGCCCCTTGGCAGGCCGGCCGACCCTTTTTTTTTCCTTGCACCCGCCCAGCTGCAGCCTAGTGGGCCGGCCCAGCTCTGTCTGTGTGTCCGGCCCGGATTTAAAAAAAAAGGGGGTACTCGATTTTCCGATTTTCTGAAAAACGCATTCAGATGCTTGAGTATATTTAGTTTTCCCGGAGATCTACCGATCCAAATCTAGCAAATAAAAATGTTCTGGAAACCTTAGAACATAAGCTATCCAATAAAAGTGGTTTCAACACAATTAGATTTACAGATTGGTTGCAGTAAAAATAACAAAACAGGAGCTTTTTCACCTTAGAAAATTCATATCAATTCGAATAAAATTCCTAAAAATATAAATCCAACTTTGAAAATTCACAATTAGTGATACCCATCTGTCTATACCATTAGATCTCATTTTTGAACCTTTTAAATCAAATGCTATTTACCCATATGGTTAAATAAGCATTTGCCATATAGGATTTTATTAAACTCAAACCTATAATTGGAATTTTGATGGAGCTCTTATATATTGTTATACCACCTTTCCAATTATCTATCTGTAGGTTGATCTTAGTCCATGTGATCTGGTAGAAGGTATTTGGAGAATTAATACTACATAGTAGTAATTAGAAACTCAAACTTGCACACCAATCTCAAAATATGGAAATGATATGAAACCAATTCGAATCAACCATATTTCTAAATATTGATCTTTAACCTTTGATCCCATTCAACTAGGATCTATAAACTCTACTTGTAGATTCAAACTTGATCACTAAATCTTTGCAAACTAGAAATGGCTTCAATAAAAGAAACATACTCCAAATCCTATGAAGCCTCTTTAGTTGAACCATAATCTTGAATATATACTAGTAGTATATGAACTTGGGTCAATAAGAACTTGCAGGAGATATTTTTATAATTCAAAATAAATAAACCCTACTTAGATACAACAACTCAATCATCTCATCCATCGGAACTCAATTATCATCGAAACCACTCTCCATAGACTTCCTAGATCACTTCCCTTACCCAAGTATGTGTATTTGAGTAAATAGATGTTGTTTGTGAATTGTGTGGTGATTGTATGCTTATTTGCTTTCCAACGATTAGACGACAACGAGAGTAAGGAGAATGGATCCCGAAGTCAACCAAGCAATGGTGATGGAGACTACACAACCCGAGATGAAGATGAAGAAGCCTATGACATTGCCAAGCCAGGCAAGCCATCTTTTGATCATACCATTACCCAGTTTTACAACGCATGCTTACTTGCTTTTAACTAAATGTGCATGCTAAAATAATTGTTACCAAGTTGCAAATGAGTAGAGATGTCTTTCTTGACAAGTGCATCCAACCCTTTTGTGGATGACCTCAAGTACATCAAGCTTAGCCTACCTTTGAGAAACCTTTTCTTAGTGGATGCTAAGTAGAGCATCAAGCTAAGCCTATCCAATATACCTACCTAGATCCTTGTGCCCTCATGAGGATCATGCTTGAGCTGAAGGCATTCATGGAAAATGACTAGGTGGGAACCCCAATGGAGATCATGAAGATTTTGAAATGAAAACCTTGGAAAGGGGCAACCTTGCCCAAGGATGATTTTGAAATGAAAACCTTGGAGATGGGCAACCTTCCCAAGGGAGACTTTGAAAACTATTTACAAAAATGGTGACATGGTGAAGGTGACATGAAGGTTTGACAAAAATGATAAATGAGTGAAGTACCACTGGACCAATCATACAGTGCGACCACATTATCCTGGTATGGGACAGGGCTTAGTGGAGTACTTGTGTCTCCTTAGTGTAGACCCTATAAAATGTAAATGGAAGTCCGACCAGGGACTCCTCTTCCAGGGCACCCTATGGCTACGGCCTAGGTTCGCCTTGTCCTCCTTTTTAGGTGGTTGGGGTACAAGCCAAAGAGCCCTCATTGAAAATGGACTGCCGGGTGTAGGACCCTACCTCGGTTAGTGGCATTCCGGTGGGTCAAGCGGCTGGGAACTTTGCACACTCTGGACAGCTTCTTGGACTCCGGTGTTGAGGGGTACATCTCTAGGCGGTAGTGTTTATGCTAAGGCGGGCAGGTGAAACATTAATGGTCGGCTGCTTGTCGTGGCATATGTTGTTATGCGGGGAAGTTGCCCACACGATGAGTAGTCGGATGGTGTGGGTAACGTGTACAACCTCTGCAGAGTGTAAAACTATTCGAATAGCCGCGTCCGCGGTCATGGACGGTTGGATTGGAGCTGCTTGGCCGTTATCAAGTTTTACTTTGAAAATGCTTGAGAAAGGTGACTTGACAATGAATTGTGATGGCCATGAAGGTGACTTGGTGAACAACAGAATTGACATTTGGGGGATTCCATCTAGAGATTTATAAAGAGCTAAATGTTTTCTTACCATTCTAGATAAAAGGATCTTTGAAAGGAAATTCTGCTTTATGCAAATGAACCTAGAGCTTAGACCACTATATGAACTATGCATTCTCTATTCTTTTATTTATAAGATGGTTTGCGAGTGCATGCAATGTACTCACGGCTCTGTCCCTGGCTATTAACTTGGCCAGACTTGAAGGAGAGAAATCAAGAAGGAAGGAATCGTTGACGACTTTGCGAATTAGGCTCGTTTCCTACTGTCGGCTCTGCCTGTGCGGTTGAAGCTTGACCATATGGACCCAAAGTGTTATTCCGCTGCATATTGATGTATTGTAAGGTTTGGTCTGTGCGACCACCTATGTAATTCCCTTTATTTGCTATTAGTAGCTATGACTGTGATATCCACTACGTTATGTAAATCACAACAATGATTCTGGGATTGTGATGGATTACATAACGGGCACTTCGAATTTGTTATCAAATTTGAGGTCGTCACACACTGTTTCACCAGTTGCTCTACATTCTGCTTGGCCGTTGGCCAGTAGAAACCATGGCGGAAGGCTTTGGCCACCAAAGCTCTGGAAGATGCGTGATGTCCGCACTCCCCTTGGTGTATCTCTCTTAGCAGCTCTATCCCTTCTTCCGGCTCGATGCACTTCTGGAAGATGCCTGACACACTGCACTTGTACAGCTCGCTGTTGATGATGGTGTACGCCCCTACGCGGCGTTGAATTCGCCTAGCCTCCACTTCGTCTTGCGGCAAGTCCCCGGTGATGAGGTAGTTGGAGAATGGTTCCGCCCAGGAAGGTATCTCCCGTATGTGGAAGACACTGGCGACCAGGGGATCAGCAGCCCCCGGGTCCGTCGTCGTGCCAGCCTCGTCTGATTGTCCGGCTGGGGGAGCGGGCGTGGAGCCGGCCGCCCCCGTGTCCTTCGTCGAGCCGGCCACGATGGACTGGCCGGCTGCTTCCTTCAGCTCCGAGGCGGCAGCCCCCGGGTTCGGTGGTGGCAGCTGAGCCGGGGCGGGGTCTCCAGGCATGTAGATGGATGGAGATTCTGGCGAGGGCTTGATGGACGGCTTGTGGATGATTTCCAGTGACACCCCAGCTGGGATATCCTGCTTGGTGGAGCCAATCTTGGATAGCCGGTCCGCCTCATTGTTGTTTGCTCTGGGGACGTGATGGAACTCGCAGCCCTCGAAGAATCCGCTAAGCTGCTGCACGTAGAAGCGGTAGGAGGCCATGTTGGCATCCCTAGCGTCCCAATCCCCTGAGACCTGGTGCATCACCAGGTCGGAGTCTCCAAAGCAGAGGATCCTCCTGATGCCAATCTGCTTGGCCATCTTGAGCCCATGCACCAGGGCTTCGTACTCGGCGACGTTGTTCGACGCACGGAAGTGCATCTGCAGCACATACTGCAGCTTGTCTCCCTTAGGAGAGGTGAGGACGACGCTAGCCCCCAAGCCCCCGAGCAACTTGGAGCCATCGAAGTGCATGCGCTAGTGGGTGGAGTCTGGAGCCGGCGGCTGGTAGTGGTGCTCTCCCTAGTCAGCGAAGAAATCCGCTATGATCTACGACTTGATTGTCATCCTGGGCTTGTACTGAATGGTATAAGCTGCAAGCTCAATCGCCCATTTGGCCACTCTGCCTGACGCGTCCTTGCACCCAATGATCTCCAAGAGTGGAGTGGTGCTCACCACCGTGATAGGATGCTCCTCGAAGTAGTGCTTCAACTTCTTGGCCACCATGTACACGCCGTACGCGACCTTCTGGTAGTGCGGGTAGTTCTGCTTGGAGAGAGTGAGCACCTCACTCAGGTAGTACACCGAGCGCTGAACCGGCAGCTCCTTGCCTTCCTCGGTGCGCTCCACCACGATCACGACGCTGATGACTCGCGGAGTAGCTGCGATGTAGAGCAGCATTGGCTCTCGCGGAGCCAGCGCTGCCAAGATTGGCGCGGTAGACAAGGCTCGCTTGAGGTCGTTGAAGGCATCGTCAGCGCGCTGGGACCAAACGAAATGGTCCGTCTTCTTCATCAGCTGGTACAGCGGCATGGCCTTCTCCCCGAGCTGGCTGACGAACCGGCTGAGCGAAGCTAAGCAGCTAGCAAACTTCTGCACGTCTCTGAGCTGGGTGGGCTTCTCTAGGGCCTCGATGGCTTTTATCTTCAAGGGGTTAGCCTCGATCCCTCGCTGGGAAACAATATAACCTAGGAGCTATCCAGCCGGCACACCAAAGGTGCACTTCTCTGGGTTGAGCTTCATGCGATACCGTCGCAGGTTGGCAAAGGTCTCCTTGAGGTCGTCTAGGAGCGTGCCGCTCTGCTTGGTCTTCACCACCACGTCGTCCACATAAGCGTGCACGTTTCTCCCAATCTGCCCTTGCAGGCATCGCTGCATGGTCCGCTGGTAAGTGGCTCCAGCGTTCTTCAGGCCAAATGGCATGGTAACATAGCAGTAGGCTCCATATGGGGTGATGAAGGAGGTCTTGATCTGATCCGGCTGGAAGAGCGGGATCTGGTGATAGCCTGAATAGGCGTCCAGGAAGGACAGTAGGCCGCAACCGGCTATGGAGTCGATCACCTGGTTGATCCGTGGTAGTGCGAAAGGATCCTTGGGGCAGGCCTTGTTGAGGCTGGTGTAGTCGATACACATTCGCCAAGTGTTATTCTTCTTCAGAACCAAGACTGGGTTCGCAAGCCAGTCAGGGTAAAATACCTCCATGATAAAGCCGGCTGCAAGGAGCCGAGCAATCTCCTTTTCTCTTCCGCAAAACGCCGCAACGGTTGCTTGACCGGCTTGGCATCTGGCCGGACGTTGAGTGAGTGCTCAGCCAGCTCCCTCAGCACACCTGGCATGTCCTTTGGAGACCACGCGAAGATGTCCCGATTCTCACGAAGGAAGCTGGTGAGCTCGCTTTCCTATTTAGCAGAAAGGCCGGTGCCGATGATGACGTACTTGGTGGGGTCACTCTCGTCCAGCAGGATCTTCTTAGTGTCGTTGGCCGGCTTGAACTGCTCCACCGGCGACTGGCGAACCGGCACATCTTGCTGGGTTAGCTCCACGTGATGTAGAAGCTGCCGCTTTTCCTCGGCGATGACCAGCGCCTCTGCTAGTTGCGAGCTCTCCTTTGCGCAGGCCAGGGACTTCTTGAAGCTTCCCGAGACCGTGATCACACCTCTGGGTCCTGGGAGCTTCATCTTCAGATATGCGTAATGCGGGACGGCCATGAACTTGGCCAGGGCTGGACGGCCAAGCAGCGCGTGGTAGGGACTGCTGATGTCCACCACCTCGAACCAGACGGGCTCGCGGTGGCTATTCTCCTTCTTTCCGAAGAGAACCTCCAGCTGCACCTTGCCTAAAGGGGTGCAAAAATGCCCAGGCACGATGCCATGGAAGGTGAGCCGGCTCGGTTTCAGCTGAGCAAGCGGGATGCCCAACTTCTCCAGAGAGCTTCGGTAAAGAAGGTTGATACTACTACCGCCGTTGATGAGCACGCGGGAGAACCGGCACATGTGCGTATCGGAACACACAACAGGGTCCAAGACTAGAGTGTACTCTCCCGGGCTGGGCATCAGCCTCGGATGGTCCTCGCGCCCCCAGGTAATGGCCGCCTCAGACCAATGCATGAACTGGGGTTCTGCAGGCATTACAGCGTTCACCTCTGCCTCATGCCAAAGGTCGTTCCTTTTATCCTTGCCGGGGGTGATAAAGATGTGATACTGCTCAACATCCACCAGGAAGTCATCATCTTGATCCGGCTCGCCTCCAGCCAGGTCGCGCTATTGGTCCTCCTGACCTCCAGCCGGTTGCGCTTGCGATGCACCAGGGATCTGCCGAGCGCGCTGCTCCAGCTCTCTCATGAAACGGCACTAACGCGTGGAGTGGGTTGCTTCCCTGCCCGGGGAGGTGTGGAATTTACACGGCTGATCAAGTGTAGCATCGAGGGTGTACTTGCCCTCTTTGCACCCATGACCGCTGCTGGCAGCCCCCGGGCCTCCTTGGTCAGAAGCCGCTCGATTTGAGCTAACAGATCCTCTTGGGAACGTCTCGATGTGGTCAAGCCATAGGTGGATGTGCAGCGCTGGTGGGCGAGCCTGGGACTCCGACCCTGGCGCTGACACCGGGATCTGGCGTGGCCTGCTTGCTCCGCCGCCTTGCTGGGTGCGGTGGCCTTGGGTGTTGCCGCTCGGAGCACGGCCGCCCTGTCCGCGCCCTCCGCGGCCTCGGCTTGCCGACAGCGGCCGCTGGACCTGGCCGGGGATGGCGGTGGCGAAGCTGCACCGCAGGTCACGAGTGAGCTCGGTCGGTGCGTCTTCATGCACGTCATAGAACTCGCTGAGAATGGTGCTCGCACGGCACCGGTTGGCCTCGTCCTCGGCCACCTTGCTGAGGAGGACGAGGCGCGTCCGCTCCAGGGCCTCGGCGACCCGGGCGCGGTCGATAACGCGGCTGAGGGGAGCGCGCAGGTCCACCACGGAGATGTCCGAGGCGTCCTGCTCTGGGAGTGGAGCATCCTGCTCCTGCGAAAGAAGGCATTCGGGCGACGGGCGCTCGGGGCACGGTGAGTCGCCGCCCTCATCTTCTCCTAGGGCCATCACCTTGACCATGGCACCAAGATTGCTGCTTTCACCGTAGCTTGAGCCTCCATCGCAGATGGAGTCGAGGACATCGGTTACCTCCTCCGGGAAGGGCTTGGCGACATAGAAGCGGTGGCTGCCGATGTCGAGGAAGGAGGCGCTGTTGCCAAAGCCGTTCTCGAAGTGGGCCAAGTTGTCGCTGACGCAGTCGAAGGTGCCGAACCTCCAGATAAGGCCGGAGGTGACCTTCTCGCCCAGAACCGATGAGGGTCCCGGCCGGAACTTGACTCTGCTCGCCGACGCGCTTTGCCCCACGGTGGGCGCCAACTGTTGTGGGAATTTAGAGACAGTAGCCATGGGGTGGCTTATCGAGGGGGCTCGATGGTGGTGACGATGGGTCCGGCTCGGGATTATGCCAACGAAGACACCTCGGTTTACCCAGGTTCAGGGCCCTCCCGGGTGGAGGTAAAATCCCTACTTCCTGCCTGCTTCATATTGACTAGACAGTAGCGATTACAGTGCTCCTCGAGCTGTTCAGGCTAGAGGAGGAAGAAGACGATCGGATCTCCCTAGACTAAGGGTCCAGGCCCCCTTATATAGGCAGGGGCCTGGTTACAGGTTAGGTAGCGGTTCGGCCGGCTGCCGGCTCCTCGGCGGCGGCATCCTTGACGTGATCCTCTGGCCCTACTCTGACAAAGGCGCTTTATAAAGCGCCTTTCCCCTGGATCAGCATCTAGGAGGCATATCCCCTCCCTTTTGCCTCAGATCCCGTCGCGGGGAAGGGTCTTCGATCGCTGATTGGCTGAGGCCGGTCGTGGCTCTCGTCACTACCATCCTTGGCCTCTGTCGTTCTTGTCGGGGCCAGACCACTTTCGGCGAAACAACCGTTGGAGGGCTTTTGTCTTCATCACCAGGCTCTGGCTCTCCTCGGTGGAATCGCCAGCCGGCTGCTGGCGCAGCCGGCCCTTCGGACAGAGCCGGTCTTCTCGTGCTGAAGTCGTGGAGACTCCTGGGACACCAGCCGGCATATTGCTCGGCCCGTGGTACGCCCTATAAGTCATCCCCACGACATGTTGTGGACTAGCTGGCTTTGAGTCGGTCAAATGCATCCTTAACTGGTAGTTTTAATGATGGTACTTGGACTAACTCGAAATGAAGCCGCGCGTGACATGGATACACCAAGACAAAATTTGGCCCTCCCACCAAGAAGAGATATGATCTGAGCCCACTTGTGTGATATGATATAGAAGCATTGCCACACACAACTCAATTAAGTGTTAATCGAGGTTCCTGCTAAGTAGTTAATTGAACGATATCATATATCACAGATAAGATGAAAGAGATTTAAGTTTGCACTGGAATGATGAGTCACTCACATGCGACTTACCACCAATATCATGATGCAAAGGGACTCAGACAGTTTGTCAATTTGACAGGCAAGTTGTTAGTGAATAGTGACTAGGAGTCATGCTTTGCTAGAAGGAAATATTGACAAGTGATCCAGAGTGTGACTTCACTTTGAACATGTCTTGGTTCAGAGTTTGGCTTCGGCACAAAGTGTAAAATTGGACCATGACCGGCTTACTACGAGTCTATGGGGTTACACAGTTAAGAGGATGGGACGAGACGAAGCATATTCGACTGGCATAGAAACCTAGTCATGTCAAAATGAAACCAAGCAGGGACTAGCCAGTGCGGTAGATCCAAGTGGCTACGGTTATGGTTTTTGGATGCGGGACACCTGTGGCTTTCCCCTCACCCTCAACCTATATAAGGAGGGCTGGACCGACGACAGAAAAAGAGGAAACAATTGAGCAACTTTGGAAGGCAACCCACCTGTGCCTCTGATACGTGCATTTTATATCATCATTTTATTAGTTCATATTTCATGTTGAAATGTTATTTGCATTGTTATATTATTGTTTTTGCATGTTTTAGATGATTTATGGGACTTTCTTACAAAGTCCCTATTTGTGGCATTTAATTTCTGGCAGCCAGAAAACTCCCTTTTTTCCATGTTTTTGATGTTTCAGGACCTTCTGGATACCAAATGAATGGGGAGGGGGGGAATGCACAACCATTATTTTTTTGGGAAAAAGATCGTGGGAGAAAGAACCTGAAGAGAGGAGCCACGAGGGCCGAATGGGCATGGCCCACGTGGCCAAGGAATCTGGCCGCGTGGGGCCTACCCATTCGCACCTTGATGACCCACAAGTATAGGGGGTGTATCGTAGTACTCTCGATAAATAAGAGTGTCGAACCTAATGAGGAGCAGAGGGTGTTGACAAGCAGTTTTTATCAAGGAATCACTGTAAATACTAGCAAACAGGTTTTCAGGGGTATTTGATAATGCAGATAAATAAAGTACGAGTAAATAAAAGACAGTGATAATGATTGCAGTGAGTGGCCTAATCCTTTCTAGAGCAAAGGACAAGCCGGATGTGTTACTTATGATTAGCAAACATTCCTGAGGACACACGAGAGTTTTGTCAAGTGCTTTCGCTTCATAAGTTGATTAATCTTCATTGGTTTGATAGGTGTAATGGGGGTGAACCTATGCTAATGCACTACCCCAGCTTGGACTAATACATACTTGTGATTATACCCCTTGGAAGCATCGACAAATACAAGAAAGTAATTAAGATAAATATAACCACACCCTTAAACTCTGAGATCCAACACTCCCTTGTGCACTGGTTTACTAATGGGGGTTTAGGTTTCTGTCACTCCGGCAACCCCACAGTTAGTAGCCAAAAAAACAATGCATTCTACTAGGCCCATAAAGGTGAAGTATCATGTGGTCGATGTTCACATGACACCACTAGTAAAATAGCACCACAACATAAATATCAAACCATTAAATATTACTCAACATAGTTCCACTACTAACATCTTGACTTCTCCCATGTCCTCAAGAACTAAACAAACTACTCACAAGACATCATATGGATCATGATCAGAGGTGAAATAATGATGAATAACAATCTGGACATAAACCTTAATTCAATGATTTCACTCAATAGCATCAACTACAAGTAGTAATCAACACCGTGAATGTTTCCCCTATGAACTAGACAAGATTCACCCCAAGATGTTACAGCGGGATGGTGTGGTGAGGATGGTGATGAAGGTGCTGGTGGCGATGGTGATGATGATCCCGATGAAGCCCAACTCGATGATGGTGATGATAGCGATGATTTCCCCCCTCCGTGAAGGAATTTCCCCGACAGATTTCTGCCTACCGGAGAGCTTTCTCTCTCTGTGTGTTTTCCGCCCCGCATAGGCGGCGGAGTCTTTCTGCGATCCCCCATGGTCTTAGGTTTTCGGGGAGATGATATACACGAAGGGACGCTGGCAGAAGTGGGCTAGGGCGGCCACACCACCTGGCGGCACGGCCTAGGGCTGGCCTGCACCAGGGGGTGGTGTGGGCCCCTGGTGGCTCACCTCGGCCTCTCCTTCTGGCTACCTCCGTCTTCTGGCAAAATAGGAACTTTTGGGTATTTTCCTGGAATTGCTGGCATTCAGAAATATTGTGTCTTGATGGTCCTTTTTCCAGCAGAATCCTAACTCTGGCAGTGAATTCTCCAATAATCATCAAACATGCAAAATAGAGGAAATAACATAAGTATCATCTCTAAATATGAAATATATCAATGAATAACTGTAATTATTATATAAAATAGTGATGCAAAATGGACGTATCAACTCCCCCAAGCTTAGACCTCGCTTGTCCCCAAGCGAAAACTAAACTCAGTAAACACGACCACGGGTTTATGGAGTGAAGTGTCGATAAACAAAATACTGACAAGAAGCATCACACTTACCAATACAAAAGTCATAATAGATAGCAACGCCCTTTATATAATTTAACTTGCAATGAGCAAAGTAGTCATAATAAAGGTGCACAAGGTAAATCATTATTGGTGATGGCAAACCTTTGTTCTTGGTCAGAGAACAATTAACAGATTGTACTTATATTTCGATCAGAGCCTTTATATCAGAGCTTATATTGCAGAAATTACATGCTCAATCATAACAATCTCTTTACGGTCATTGATAGCTTTCAAAGATATCTTCATTCAGATAAAAGCATTGTACTAAACAAAGAAGGATAAAAGACATGATTGCACAAATCAACATATGGATGGTTGGTTCACAACAACTCAAATGCTTGCTTGAGATAGAGAGGAATAGGTTGACTCAACATAAAAGTAAAAAAGATAGGCCCTTCACAGAGGGAAGCAGGGATTTATCACGTGCTAGAGCTTTTCATTTGTAAAACAGAGATAAAAATTGTTTTGAGAGGTGGTTGTTCCTATCAACAAATGTCAATAGAGTTCTTGCTATCTTCCATACTAAACAAGTTGAGAGCGGTTCCGAGATATTAATAAAGAGCATTTATATGCACTTTTTATAGTTTGGCACTCCTCCCAACCTTTCCTTTCACAAACCATGGCTAACCGAATCCTTCGGGTGCCTGCCAACAATCTGATACCATGTAGGAGTGCCTTTTTTTGAAGTTATAATGGTCTAACCAGCTCTCTTACAAAATTAGTGACGAGCAGATGAAGCATGCAAGTTGAGGGGTACTTAATTTAGTATGGAAGATAACAAACTCAACTACTACGTCCTCATGAGCTAAAAATAGTGTCACAAAATGAGAAATATTTGAAGGTTTTGAAAGGTAGCAGGTGAAAATTTACTTGGAATGGCTTGAAATGCCATGCATAGGAATTTATAATGGACTCTTTGGAGTAACTTGGTTTTTAGGAGTTGGATGCATGAGAAGTATTCCCTCTCTGTACAGGTTTTTGGCTAGCAAGGCTGGGTAGCAAGCATAAGAGTTGAGTGAAACAAACAAACATACATGTGATAGAAAACAATCATGCAATCTTCCTTGGAAGTACAAATGATCTTAACTTGAGAATACTAAGCTTATGAGCAAATCAAGAAAGAAAGATAATGAAATAATGTATCTACATGTATGTCTCTCTTTTCTAATCAAGCCTCAAAGTATTGTTGATACTGACCATTGCTAAGTTTGCCAAAACCAACTAGATTTACTCATGCTCCCAAAGTGATACCGATACTAATCACAAGATTAATCATATAACAGAAATTGCAAACTAAAATAAAATGTGCAGAAAGTAAATGATAAGACTTCTCATTAATATTTCATAACCGCATCTCACACCAAGGGATACATAGATAACCAACTAAAGGAGAGATACTTCCACACTGCAAACCATCCTATATGATAACTTCTCTACTCATGATATGAGTCTACTGAAAGGTAAAAGGGTAAAATGTAATGATGTGATATCGCGGCACTCCCCCAAGCTTGGAACAAGCCAAGGGGATGCCAATACCAATGACAAATTACTCCTTCGGTGGTGGTGGTGAATCTTTAATAAGCCTCTCAATCAGCTCCTTCAACTCATCAATCTTGTAGGTGAGATTACGAATCAACTCTGTATTGTGCTCAATACGGTTCATGAACCTGTCGGACTGTGAATCCTAGCTCTTGGAATTATTTCCCCACTCTTCTTCACGCTTAAAGCTTTCTTTCACTGCACTGTTAGAACGATCTATATCCCAACTAGAGGGTAATTTTGCTTTAGGCACCCTTTGGAATTGATGTTCATGTATTAGAGTATGGAAGGGGTTGTTGCCTGAAGAAGATGTCCTTGGAGCTAAGAAGTGGCGTGGAACATTTCCTCCAGTGCTTATCCGCGCACCCTTCTTGAACTTGTTAGGGTTTGCCACCACCCCAATGCTTGCAATGTTGGCGCGAGGGCACGAACGCTGGTCTTCTTCTATTTCTTCTTTGGCTTCACTCTCGACCTCCTCCTTCATCTTGGAGTTTTGATGATCATCTTCTGAAGGCGTCCTCTCCTTGTCGTTGTTGGTGGAGGCCATGGTGCCTCTAAAACTGAGAACAACTCCTGACAGAAACAGATCGAAACAAAAGCACGATGAGAAAATGATATACAGACCTCGGGGAATCCGGGGGATTATATAGGTGAAAGTTTAACAACAAAAGGAAGGCACAAGATGAAACTGGGTCGAAAACGAGCTCCAAGGCGATCACACCACCTGGTGGCACGGCCACCAGGGGCCCGCACCACGGGGTGGTGTGGTGCCCTCGGGCACCGTTTCCTACCCGTTTCCGTCTCGTAATTTTCCATATTTAATAAAAACAACAAAAATATAAGCAGAAAAGTTTAACGCGAACTTTTTCTTACTAAAACTGTTACCTATTCGACAACGAACTCTGCAGTTTCCTGGATTTGTTCTTTGATAAATTCTTTTGGAGTCACCACTTGAATAATATCGATATCTTCATTATAAGAATCTCCAGAAATATAATATTTGAGTCTTTGCCCATTCACCACTTGCATAGTGTTATCTTTTAGTGAAGCAATTTTAATCGCACCAGAATGATACACCTCTTCAATAACAAATGGTCCTTCCCATTTTGAGAGTAATTTTCCTACAAAAAATCCGAGACGAGACCTATACAATAGAACTTTCTCACCAACATGGAACTCTCTCTTAAGAATTCTCCTATCATGCCATTTTTTTAACTTTCTCTTTAAAGAGTCTAGCATTTTCATAAGCTTCACTTCTCCATTCATCTAAAGAACTCAATTCAAGCAACCTTTTCTTACCAGCAAGTTTAAAATCTCTGTTAAGCTCTTTCACTGCCCAGTAAGCATTGTGTTCTAATTCTAAAGGCAAGTGACAAGATTTTCCATAAACCATTTTGTAAGGAGACATACCCATGGGATTCTTATAGGAAGTTCTATAAGCCCATAAAGCATCATTTAACTTACTAGCCCAATTTTTCCTAGATCAATTAACAGTCTTATGCAAGATAGACTTGATCTCTCTATTTGACAACTCTACTTGCCCACTTGTTTGGGGATGATAAGCTGAAGCAATTCTATGATTAACATCATATCTAGCAAGGGTCTTCCTAAAACCACCATGAATAAAATGAGAACCTCCATCAGTTATAAGATATCTAGGTACACCAAACCTAGGAAAAATAACATTCTTAAGAATTTTTAATGAGGTCTCACCATCAGCACTCTTTGTAGGTATAGCTTCTACCCACTTAGTAACATAATCAACAACAACAAGTATATGAGTATAACCCTCTGAAGGAGGAAAAAGACCCATAAAGTCAAATCCCCAACAATCAAATGGTTCAATAACAAGAGAATAATTCATAGGCATTTCATTGCGTCTAGAAATATTACCAACTCTTTGGCATTCATCACAAGATAAAATAAACTTTCTTTCATATTTAAAAAGAGTAGGCCAATAAAAACCTAATTGTAGAACCTTTTGTGCAGTTCTATCTCCAGCATGATGTCCTCCATAAGCACTAGCATGACATATCCTCAATATCTCTAGTTGTTCATATTCTGGAACACATATTCGCATAATACCATCCACTCCTTCTTTATATAAACGTGGGTCATCCTAAAAATAATGTCTCAAGTCATAAAAGAATTTCCTTGTTTGCTGAGCTGTAAAGGTTGGAGGCAAATACTTGGAAACAATAAAGTTAGCATAATCAGCATACCAAGGACTCTCTTGCGAGGTTACTTTTATTGCAGCCAACTCTTCATTTGGAAAATGTAACGGCCTAGAAAATCCCCTTTTTAGATTTGTTTGTTCTTTTCCTTTTGTGCATCATCATGCATTATAAACTTGCATGTTTTGTCAAATCTAAAATTGTTTGAGATAAAATCTATTTGTATTTTTTTTGCTTGTATGATTTATAAGAAAAATTTCCTGTTCTTTTTCTTATTTTGAGTTAAAACTAAAACCCTACTATTTATAAACGACTTCTGCTTGCAATCTTCCGAAGCACCTCTTTTGTTTCTCCCTAAAACAAAATGCTGCAAGATAAATAAATAAAGAAGCAATCAGATGAGAAGAAGAGGAAGAAATTAGAAGAAGAGAGCTACGTCCAGTCTGTATCTTTTGGGTCCAAGCGATCCCACCTCCTTTCTTCCTTTGCTCCAGCCTAGCCCAGCACTACTCGTTCTGTTGTCTTCCTCCTTATGTACAGAGCTCATCCCCACGCTCCACATCGCCTGTTGCATGATGGGACGGACAGGAGCTCGTCCTTCAAACTACTTAAATCCCAGGAACCCTACTGCAACCCTAGTCCCATCCTAGCGCCACCACCCCTCCCTCTCATTCCCTTCTATTTTGTTTCCAAAACCGGAGCACACCCCAGCGTGCCTGTTGCCAATCCTTCCCCATGAGACCACCCCGTTGAGCTAGCACCTGGAATGGAAACGCATCAATGCCACCGCCCTCGTCACGGAGAAACTAGGAGCCGGATCCGCCCGGGAGAGATGCCGCCAGGAGCTTCTTGCTCATCATCTACTG
This sequence comes from Dactylis glomerata, assembly GCA_007115705.1. Classification (NCBI taxonomy): domain Eukaryota; kingdom Viridiplantae; phylum Streptophyta; class Magnoliopsida; order Poales; family Poaceae; genus Dactylis; species Dactylis glomerata. The sequence continues at coordinate 2,307,477 of QXEO01000331.1, read as the reverse complement.
CAACGTCTACATCGAGCCTGCGTCCCTGTTCACCATGCCGTCGACCTCGGCCACCCACGCCACCACGCGCGCCTGCTCCTCTCCGTTGCCCCGTGCTCTGCCTCGCCAAGCACGGCTTCACCCGCCGCCATGGACTGCCCGGAGGATGCCAAGCGCCTCCAACGTCCCTTGCAACCTCTAGCTTGGCCTGGGCAGGGTTATGGACGACATCGATTATCTTCAGGCCTCTTAGGCCCATTTGTATTCTTGTCCGGACTCAGACACTATTTGGCTTTCTGTATGATTTGGATCTTTGTATGTATATTTGGATTCTTGACTCGTGGAGTCTTCGTGGTTATATTATATTCTTTTGTGGGTTCCACCATGAACTTGTGTAATGTTACTACCTTGATTCCACCCGCCTAATGTGTATGTTGCGACGTGCACATTTCGCTTGGTGGGCGTTTCCAAAGCGACATCGTGCAAATTGTGGCGTGATTGCTATAATTTGCAAGGTGCCAATTTTGGGGCATCACAAGTGGTATCAGAGCCAAGGTTTTGTCGATACCCGCGGGTCCGCTCTGCCTGTAGGATAACCTTGCCAATGGAAGTTGTTAAGTCTAGTGTCAAAACTATTTTAATAAAAATGCGTTGGATAGATCTGAGTAGGTCTGCATTTTTCTCCTTACCTTTATGCTTCTCTCCTCTTACCTTTGCGAGTTTTGAGTTCTCTCTCTTGCCTACTTCAAGTTTTAGGATCCAACGTGGGTGGACGATCTCTTGCCTTCAACCTAATAGGTACGCACTTCGGAAGTTCATCATCATCAACATGAACAAGAATCCTTTGTTGGTGGTGTCGAGAAGGAACCTTTTGTTGGTGGTGTCGATGAAGATTCGATAGTTTAACCAACTCTTTCCCCTACTTGAGCGTGGATCTCGAGGCGAGATCCCTTGTTGGTGGTGTCGATTGTAACGGCCCAGAAAAATCCCCTTTTTAGATTTGTTTGTTCTTTTCCTTTTGTGCATCATCATGCATTATTAACTTGCATGTTTTGTCAAATCTAAAATTGTTTGAGATAAAATCTATTTGTATTTTTTTTGCTTGTATGATTTATAAGAAAACTTTCCTGTTCTTTTTCTTATTTTGAGTTAAAACTAAAACCCTACTATTTATAAACGACTGTTATGACATCTGCTTGCAATCTTCTGAAGCACCTCTCTTGTTTCTCCCTAAAACAAAATGCTGCAAGATAAATAAATAAAGAAGCAATCAGATGAGAAGAAGAGGAAGAAATTAGAAGAAGAGAGCCACGTCTAGTCCGTATCTTTTGGGTCCAAGTGAGCCTACCTCCTTTCTTCCTTTGCTCTAGCCTAGCCTAGCACTACTCGTTCTGTCGTCTTCCTCCTTATGTACGGAGCTCATCCCCACACTCCACATCGCCTGTTGCGTGATGGGTCGGATAGGAGCTCATCCTTCGAACTACTTAAATCCCAGGAACCCTACTGCAACCCTAGTCCCATCCTAGTGCCACCACCCCTCCCTCTCAATCCCTTCTGTTTTGTTTCCAAAACCGGAGCACACCCCAGCGCGCCTGTTGCCAATCCTTCCCCGTGAGACCACCCCGTTGAGCTAGCACCTGGAATGGAAACGCATCAATGCCACCACCCTTGTCACGGAGAAACTAGGAGCCAGATCCGCTCGGGAGAGATGCTACCAGGAGCTTCTTGCTCGTCGTCTACTGCAACATCTACGTCGAGCCTGCATCCCTGTTCGCCATGCCATCGACCTCGGCCACCCACGCCGCCATGCGCGCCTGCTCCTCTCCGTTGCCCCGTGCTCTGCCTCGCAAAGCACGGCTTCACCTGCCGCCATGGACTGCCCGGAGGATGCCAAGCGCCGCCAACATCCCCTGCAACCTCCGGCTTGGCCTGGGCAGGGTTATGGACGCCATCGATTATCTTTAGGCCTCTTAGGCCCATTTGTATTCTTGTCCGTACTCGGACACTATTTGGCTTTCTGTATGATTTGGATCTTTGTATGTATATTTGGATTCTTGACTAGTGGAGTCTTCGTGGTTATATTATATTCTTTTGTGGGTTCCATCATGAACTTGTGTAATGTTACTACCTTGATTCCACCCGTCTAATGTGTATGTTGCGACGTGCACATTTCGCTTGGTGGGCATTTCCAAAGTGACATCGTGCGAATTGTGGCGTGATTGCTATAATTCGCAAGGTGCCGATTTTGGGGCATCACAGAAAACTATCATTAACAAGAATGGGATCATAAGAAATGTTTTCCAATCTAGACAAATTATCGGCAATAGGGTTTTCAGCACCTTTCCTATCTACAATATGCAAGTCAAACTCTTGTAAAAGCAACACCCATCTAATAAGCCGAGGCTTAGCATCTTTCTTTTCCATAAGATACCTAATAGCAGCATGATCAGTATGAATAGTAACTTTTGAATCAACAATATAAGGTCTAAACATATCACAAGCAAATACGACAGCTAGGAACTCTTTTTAAGTAGTACCATAAATCTTTTGAGTAGCATCAAGAGTCTTACTAGCATAATGAATAACATTCAAATTCTTATCTACTCGATGTCCAAGAACAACACCTACAGCAAAATCACTAGCATCATACATAATTTCAAAGGGTAAATTCCAATCAGGTGGTTGGACAATAGGAGCAGTAATTAAAGCCTTCTTAAGAATTTTGAAAGCTTCCTTACAATCACCATCAAAAACAAAAGGTACATCTTTTTGAAGAAAATTAGTAAGAGGCTTTGAAATTTTAGAGAAATCTTTAATAAACCTCCTATAGAAACCAGCATGACCAAGAATATTATGAATACCTTTAACATCCCTAGGACAGGGCATTTTCTCAATTGCTTCAACTTTTGCTCTTTCAACTTCAATACCTCTTTCAGAAATTTTATGTCCAAGAACAATTCCTCATTAACCATAAAGTGGCATTTCTCCCAATTAAGGACAAGATTAGTATCCTCACATCTCTGCAAAACTTTATCAAGATTGTGCAAACAGTTATCAAAAGAAGTTCCATAGACGAAGAAATCTTCCATGAGTACCTCCACAATTTCTTCACAAAAACCATGAAAGATAGCAGACATGCATCTTTGAAACATAGCAGGAGCATTACACAAACCAAAAGGCATACGTCTATAAGTATAAGTTCCATAAGGACAAGTAAAAGTGGTTTCTCTTGATCTTGCTTTTGAATAGCAATTTGAGAAAAACCAGAATAACCATCAAGAAAACAAAAATGAGTTTTCTTAGATAATCTCTCTAACATTTGATCTATAAAAGGTAAATGATAATGATCTTTCTTAGAAACTTTGTTGACCTTTCTAAAATCGATGCACATCCTATAAACAACTACTACTCTTTGAGGAATAAGCTCATTATTTTCATTAGGCACAACAGTAATTCCTCCTTTCTTAGGGACACAATGCACAAGACTAACCCATCTACTATCAGCAATAGGATAAATAATACCAGCATCAAGGAGTTTCAATACCTCATTTCTTACCACTTCCTTCATCTTAGGAAAAACGGTGTTGATGTTCAACAACTAGTTTTGCATCAGGCTCCATATTAATAGCATGTTGACATATAGTAGGGTAAATCCCTTTTAAATCATCAAAAGTATATCCAATAGCTCCTCGGCGTTTCCTCAATATTTCCAATAACCTTTCTTCCTCCTTTCCTGAATTTTAGAACTAATAATAACAGGATATATTTTCTTATCATCAATATAAGCATATTTAAGATCATCAGGTAAAGGTTTTGAATCGAAAATAGGATCCTCTTGGGGTGGTAATGTGGTACCCAAGTCTTCCATAGGTAAATTGTGTCTAAGCATCTCTGGTTGATGAAGAAGAATCTCGTCAATCTCATTTCTCTCTTCCATAAAGATATTACTTTCATGGTCCTCCATATATTTCTGTAAAGCCTTGTTAGGAGCAAGAGGAATAGAGGCAAGTTGTTCAATTCTAAAATCTTCATTAGACAATTTAGTTTCATAAGGTGCCTTGGTAAACTTGGAAAAATTAAACTCATAAGATTCTCCATCAAATTTAGTCAAAATTTTCTCCATTTTACAATCTATAATGGCGCCACAAGTGTACAAGAAAGGTCTACCAAAAATAATAGGACAAGTTTTACTAGCAACTGAACCAAGTACTAGAAAATCAGCAGGATATTTAGTCTTACCGCATAAAACTTCCACATCTCTAACAATACCAATTGGAGAGATAGTTTCTCTATGAGCAAGCTGAATAACCACATCAATTTCTTCAAGTTCACAAGAACCAATTTCATGCATGATCTCTGTGTAAATCTCATAAGGAATAGCACTTGTACTTGCACCAATATCGCATAAACCATAATAGCAATGATCACCTATCCTGACAGAAAGAACAGAAACACTTGTTTTCCTAGATCTACTAGGATGTTAAACAATATTAGAAGCATCTTCACAAAAGATAATGTGTCCATCTTCTACATTTTTAGTAACAAGGTCTTTCACTATTGCTACTGGAGGTTTAATAGTTATTTGTTCATCAGGTTCTATAGCTTTCTTTGTACTTTTGCTAATCATACTAGTTATCATAGAATGCTCCTTTACCTTAGCAGGGAAAGGTGTTTTCTCAATATAAGGTTTAGGCAAAATACGATCAATAGTACAAACTTCAATATTTCTAGCAGGAACACAATTAACAGTATCTTTATAAGGCGCATGGTACTTGTTCCATTCTTTTTTTTGGAACATCAAGGTAAGAGGCAAAGGCCTTAAAACAGTTTGCAAGTATTTGAGAATCAAGACCATAAACAACACTAATATTATGCAAGTCATCAGTTCCCATAAAAGATTTAATGCATTCATAATCATAATTTATACCTGACTTTCTTCCTGTGTCATTCTCCCATCCTTTAGTATTTTCCTAAATATGGTCGAGAAGATCCCATTTAGCTTCTTCTTTCATATGTGTAAATGATCCAGAACAAGAAGCATCCAATAAATCCTTATCATGAAGAGAAAGTCTTGCATAAAAGTTATTAATAACAATATTACTGGGGAGCTCATGAATGGGACATTTGAGCATTAGTGACTTCAATCTCCCCCACGCTTGGGCAGTACTCTCTCCATCTTGAGGCCAAAAATTATATATTTGATTCCGATCTTTATGAATCTCACTTAGAGGATAGAATTTAGAATAAAAGAGAGGTACAATTTCCTCCCATCCAATGGATCGGCCATTTTTCAGCAGTTTATACCATTCCGCAGCTCTGCCCTTCAGTGATTGTCGTGGGGATGACTTAGGGGGCGCACCATGGGCCAGGCAGTATGCCGGCTAGCGTCCCAGGAGACCCCACGGCCTCAGCACCAGAAGACCGGCTCCAGCCGGAAGGGCCGGCTGCGCCAGCGGCCGGCTGATGACTCCACCGAGGAGGACTGGAGCCGGGCGATGGAGACAAAACCTCTCAACGGTTGTCTGGCCAAAAGCAGGACGGTTCCGACAAGGGTGGCAGAGGCGCAGGACAGGAGTGACGAGCGCCACGACCACGACCGACCAATGAGAGGACGAAGACCCTTCCCCACGACGGGATCCAAGGCAAAGGAGGGGGGATATGCCCTCCAGATGCCAGCCCAGGGAAAAGGCACTTTATAAAGTGCCTTTGCCAGAGCATGGCCAGAGGGAGATCACGCCAAGGACGCCGCCGCCGAGGAGCCGGCAGTCGGCCGAAGCGTTACCAAAACCTGTGACTAGGCCCCCGTCTATATAAGGGGGCCTGGACCCTTAGCATAGGGGGGATCCGATCTTCTTCTTCCTCCTCTAGCCGAACAGCTCGAGGAGCACTGTAATTGCTACTAACCAATCAATACGAAGCAGGCAGGAAGTAGGGGTTTACCTCCAACCGGGAGGGCCCTGAACCTGGGTAAACCGAGGTGTCTCTGTTGGCACAATCCCGAGCCGGACCCATCGTCACCAACGTCGAGCCCCTCCGATAAGCCTCCCCATGGCTACTGTCTCTAAATTCCCACAACAGTTGGCGCCCACCGTGGGGCAAAGCGCGGTGGCGAGCGGAGTCAAGTTCCGGCCGGGACCCTCCGGCGAGAAGGTCGCCTCCGGCCTCGTCTGGAGGTTCGGCACCTTCGACTGCGTCGATGACAACTTGGCCCACTTCAAGAACGGCTTCGGCAATGGCGGTTCCTTCCTCGACATCGGCGGCCACCGTTTCTACGTCGCCAAGCCCTTCCCGGAGGAGATCACCGACGTCTTCGACTCTCCCTGCGACGGAGGCTCGAGCTGTGGCGAAAGCAGCAGTCTTGGCGCTTTGGTTGAGGTGATGGCCCTGGGAGAGGATGAGGGCGGCGACTCACCGCGCCCCGAGCGCCCGTCGCTCGAGCGCCCACCTCCACAGGAGCAAGATGCTTCACTCCCAGAGCGGGACGCCCCGGATGTCTCTGTGGTGGACCTGCGCGCTCCCCTCGACCGCGTCATCGATCTCGCTCGGGTCGCCGAGGCCTTGGAGTGGACGCGCCTCGTTCTCCTTAGCAAGGCGGCTGAGGACGAGGCGAACCGGCGCCGCGCGAGCACCACGCTCAGCGAGTTCTACGACGTGCACAGAGACGCACCGACCGAGCTCGCCTGTGACCTGCGCCGTAGCTTCGCCACCGCTGTCCCTGGCAAGATCCAGCGGCCGCCATCGGCAAGCCGAGGCCGCGGAGGGCGTGGGCACGGCGGCCGTGCTCCCAGCGGTACCGCTCAAGGCCGCCGCGCCCAGCAAGGCGGCGGGGCTGCCAGGCCATGCCAGTCCCAGGAGTCAGCATCAGGGTCGGAGTCCCAGGCTCACCCATCGGCGCTGCACATCCACCTGTGGCTAGACCACGTTCAGGCGACCTCTAGGGGATCCGCTAGCTCAAAGCGAGCGGCTCCTGACCAAGGAGGCCTGGGGGCTGCAAGCAGCGGTCATGGGCGCAAAGAGGGCAAGTACACCCTCGATGCTGAACTTGATCAGCCGTGTAAGTTTCACACCTCCCCGGGCAAGGAAGCGACCCACTCCACGCGTCAGTGCCGTTTCGTGAGAGAGCTGGAGCAGTGCGCTCGGCAGATCCCCAGTACGCCGCAAGCGCAACCGGCTGGAGGTCAGGAGGACCAACGGCGCAAACCGGCTGGAAGCGAGCCGGATCAAGATGACGACTTCCCGACGGATGTGGAGCAGTATCACATCTTTACTACCCCCGGCAAGGATAAAAGGAACGACCTTTGGCATGAGGCAGAGGTGAATGCTGTGATGCCTGCAGAACCCCAGTTCATGCATTGGTCTGAGGCGGCCATTACCTGGGGGCGCGAGGACCACCCAAGGCTGATGCCCAGCCCTGGAGAATACGCCCTGGTCGTGGACCCTGTCGTGTGCTCCGATACGCACATGTGCCGGTTCTCCCGCGTGCTCATCGACGGCGGCAGTAGTATCAACCTTCTTTACCGGAGCTCTCTGGAGAAGTTGGGCATCCCGCTTGCTCAACTGAAACCTAGCCGGCTCACCTTCCATGGCATCGTGCCTGGGCATTCTTGCACCCCTTTGGGCAAGGTGCAGCTGGAGGTTCTCTTCGGAAAAAAGGGGAATAGCCGCCGCGAGCCTATCTGGTTTGAGGTGGTGGACATCAGCAGTCCCTACCACGCGCTGCTAGGCAGACCGGCCCTGTCTAAGTTCATGGCCGTCCCGCACTACACCTATCTGAAGATGAAGCTCCCAGGGCCCAGAGGCGTGATCACAGTCTCGGGAAGCTTCAAGAAGTCCCTGGCCTGCGCCAAGGAAAGCTTGCAGCTGGCGGAGGTGCTGGTCGTCGCTGAGGAGAAGAGGCAGCTTCTACATCGCATGGAGCTGACTCAGCAAGATGTGCCAGTTCGCCAATCGCCGGTGGAGCAATTCAAGCCGGCCAACGATACCAAGAAGATCCTGCTGGACGAAAGCGACCCCTCCAAGTACATCATCATCGGCACCGGCTTGTCTGCCAAATAGGAAAGCGAGCTCACCAGCTTCCTCCGTGAGAATCGGGACATCTTCGCATGGTCACCAAAGGACATGCCTGGTGTGCCGAGGGAGCTGGCTGAGCACGCACTCAACGTCCGGCCGGACGCCAAGCCGGTCAAGCAGCCGCTGCGGCGGTTCGCAGAAGAGAAGAGGAAAGCAATTGGCGAGGAGATTGCCCGGCTCCTTGCAGCCGGCTTCATCATGGAAGTGTTTTACCCTGACTGGCTCGCGAACCCAGTCTTGGTTCTGAAAAAGAACAACACTTGGCGAATGTGTATCGACTACACCAGCCTCAACAAGACCTGCCCCAAGGATCCTTTCGCACTGCCACGGATTGACCAGGTGATCGATTCCACAGCCGGCTGTGACCTGCTGTCCTTCCTGAACGCCTATTCAGGCTACCACCAGATCCCGCTCTTCCAGCCGGATCAGATCAAGACCTCCTTCATCACCCCATATGGAGCCTACTGCTACGTCACCATGCCATTCGGCCTGAAGAACGCTGGAGCCACTTACCAGCGAACCATGCAGCGATGTCTGCAAGGGCAGATTGGGAGGAACGTGCACGCCTATGTGGACGACGTGGTGGTGAAGACCAAGCAGAGCGGCATGCTCCTGGATGACCTCAGGGAGACCTTCACCAACCTGCGGCGCTATCGCATGAAGCTCAACCCTGAGAAGTGCACCTTCGGTGTGCCGGCTGGACAGCTCCTACGCTATATCGTTTCCCAGCGAGGGATCGAGGCTAACCCCTCGAAGATAAAAGCCATCGAGGCCCTAGAGAAGCCCACCCAGCTCAGAGATGTGCAGAAGTTTGCTGGTTGCCTGGCCTCGTTTAGCCGGTTCGTCAGCCGGCTCGGGGAGAAGGCCATGCCGTTGTACCAGCTGATGAAGAAGACCGACCACTTCGTTAGGTCCCAACGCGCGGATGACGCCTTCAACGACCTCAAGCGAGCCTTGTCGACCGCGCCAATCTTGGCTGCGCCGGCTCCGCAAGAGCCAATGCTGCTCTACATTGTAGCAACCCCGCGCGTCATCAGCATGGTGATCGTGGTGGAACGCACCGAGGAAGGCAAAGAGCTGCCGGTTCAGCGCCCGGTGTACTACTTGAGTGAGGTGCTCACTCTCTCTAAGCAGAACTACCCGCACTATCAGAAGGTTGCGTACGGCGTGTACATGGCAGCCAAGAAGTTGAAGCACTACTTCGAGGAGCACCCAATCACGGTGGTGAGCACCACTCCGCTCTCGGAGATCATCGGATGCAAGGACGCGTCGGGAAGGGTGGCCAAGTGGGTGATTGAGCTCGCAGCTCATACCATTCAGTACAAGCCCAGGACGACGATCAAGTCGCAGATCATAGCGGATTTCTTCGCGGACTGGGGAGAGCACCAGTACTTGCCGACGGCTCCAGACTCCACCCATTGGCGCATGCATTTCGATGGCTCCAAGCTGCTCGGGGGCTTGGGAGCCGGCGTCGTCCTCACCTCTCCCAAGGGAGACAAGCTGCAGTACGTACTGCAGATGCACTTCCATGCATCGAATAACGTCGCCGAATACGAAGCCCTGGTGCATGGGCTCAAGATGGCCAAGCAGATCGGAATCAGGAGGATTCTTTGCTTCGGAGACTCCGACCTGGTAACGCACCAGGTCTCAGGGGATTGGGACGCTAAGGACGCCAACATGGCCTCCTATCGCTTCTACGTGCAGCAGCTCAGCGGATTCTTTGAGGGCTACGAGTTCCACCATGTCCCTAGAGCAAACAACAAGGAGGCAGACCAGCTGTCCAAGATCGGCTCCACCAAGCAGGACATCCCAGCCGGAGTATCCCTAGAGATCATCCACAAGCCATCCATCAAGCCTTCACCGGAATCCATATCCATCTACGTGCCTGGAGACCCGGCCCCGGCTCTGGTACCATCACCGGACCCGGGGGCTGCCGCCCCAGGGCTGAAGGAGCTAGCCGGCCAGCCCAGCGCGGCCAGCTCGACGAAGGACGAGGGGACTGCCGGCTCCACGCCCACTCCCCCAGCCGGACAATCAGGCGAAGCCGGCTCGACGACGGACCCGGGGGCTGCTGACCCTCTGGTCGCCAGTGTCTTCCACATACGGGAGATACCTTCGTGGGCGGAGCCATTCTCCAACTACCTCATCACTGGGGACCTGCCACAAGACGAAGCGGAAGCTAGGCGAATTCAGCGCCGAGCTGGGGCATACACCATCATCAACAGCGAGCTGTACAAGCGCAGCGTGTCAGGCATCTTCCAGAAGTGCATCGAGCAGGAAGAAGGGATGGAGCTGCTAAGGGAGATACACCAAGGGGAGTGCGGGCATCACGCCTCTTCCAGAGCTTTGGTGGCCAAGGCCTTCCATCATGGTTTCTACTGGCCAATGGCCAAGCAGGATGCAGAGCAGCTGGTGAAGCAGTGCAACGGCTGCCAGCGCTTCTCCAAGCACAGAAACACTCCAGCGGCAGCCCTCAAGACCATCCCGCTCACCTGGCCGTTCGCTGTCTGGGGTCTGGACATGGTAGGGCCATTCAAAACCGCACCCGGGGGCTTGACGCATCTGCTGGTTGCCGTGGACAAGTTCACCAAGTGGATTGAGGCCAAGCCAATCAAGAAACTCGACGGCTCGTCCACGATCAAGTTCTTCAACGAGATCATCACAAGATACGGAGTACCCCACAGTATCATCACCGACAATGGGACAAACTTTGCGAAGGGAGTCTTTGCTGACTACTGTGGTCAGAAAGGCATCCGGCTGGACCTGGCGTCAGTGGCGCACCCTCAGTCAAACGGACAAGTGGAAAAGGCAAATGGGCTGATCCTGGCCGGCATCAAACCAAGGCTGGTCGAGCCTCTCGAGCGCTCAGCCGGCTGTTGGGTCGAGGAGCTACCCTCAGTGCTCTGGAGCCTGCGCACCACTCCAAACCGCTCTGTGGGCTTCACACCCTTCTTCCTAGTCTATGGAGCAGAGGCGGTGTTACCCACGGACATCGAATTCGACGCGCCCAGAATTGTCCAGTACACGGAGAAACAAGCAAAAGAAGCTCGCGAAGATGGCATCGACCTCCTCGAGGAGGCTCGAGAGCAGGCTCTGGCTAGATCAGCGCTCTACCAGCAGCAGCTGCGACGATACCACAGCCAGAAAATTCGCCCGCTCGCGTTTCGCGAAGGTGATCTCGTACTCCGGCTGGTCCAAAGCACTAAAGGCATGCATAAGCTGTCTCCTCCCTGGGAGGGACCGTTCATTGTCAGCCGGGTGTTGGACAATGGGGCGTATTACCTCATCGACGCACAAGAGCCCAGAAAGAACAAGGCAGATAACTCTGACAAGGAGACCGAGCGTCCCTGGAAAGTTAGTCTCCTAAGACCTTTCTTCTGTTAAGGCGAAAGCTTGTACCCCGAAAAACGTGTCAATGAATAAAGGAAAACGGAGCGGCTAGTTATGGCCGGCTCCGGGGAAAAACACTCCGTGCATGTTTTGCTTCCTGCGTTATTCACTTGACCGGCAGCCGGCCGAAAACGATCGATCTCTCGCCAGCCAGATGAGTACTGCGTATGACGAAGGTCTCGAGCCCAACCTCCACCTTCCGGCTCCGCGTAGCCGGACGGATGGGAGCCGGCAGGCCACATACGAGGGAAAGCCGCGGAGCAGAACCACAAATGATAGAAAAACCGCTCAACCAAACGTTAAGGGCAGTGTCTGTCAACTAATCGTAGGCTAGCACGAGTCGGGGGCCCGATAGACCGAAGTACTACTTCTCACTCCGTGGCACGCTCCCACCCTAGGCCAGCATTCGGCTGCCGGCCCAAGGGAGACCAACCGGCACCAGGCTGCCGGTTGGGGGTAGAAGGGCCGAAGGGTGGGAAGATTAAGGAAAAGGTTGAGGGAACCGGGCAAATGCAAAGCCAGCGACCAGCTGATAGGCACAGTCTTTGACGTTTGGGCTGAGAAGCCACGCCCAAGTGGTTCGAAAGCTAGAGCTACCTCGCTTGGCGATCGGTATCGTTTGCGAAAAATTAGTTTTGAGCTAGCCACCAGTCCCGCTACCCCAAAACTCGGGGGCTAGGGGGAAAGGGAATTGGCCCTCAGAAGCAGGCCAGCTCCAGTACCTCGCCGGCTGTTCGAGCAGCTAGCGCTGCGACACGATCGGTAAACGAGCAGCGAAATCGAAACCTAACACTCGCAAAGCAACGGCTAAAGTCGGAAACCAGGAAGCCTATTCCAATCGTGACTTGGAACGTGCGAAGGCTCGGGAAAGGGAACACGCCAGCTCCGACCCTTGCCCGAGCCGGTACAAGATGCGGTTCCCGTCCCGTTCGCGCTGGAGCCGGAGCTAGCCCATCCTCCCCGGAGCCGGAGCTAGCCTGCGCTCCCCATAGCCGGCTAGCAGGAGCATCGTTCCCTCTGCATCGAGGCCGGAGGAGCCCCGCCCGAAGCGTTCGCATAGGCCAGTGACTATCGTAGTCCCTACCTACGGATTCACGCAACAAGCGATTTCGCTAAGAGAAGAACCATCGCGGCACAGCGGTATCAAGCAGAAGACGTCTTGCGCGATGGCAAAAGCACACAGCAAAGATGTTCATACAGCGAACAAAGATTTGCAGAAAATTAGAAGAGTTCATTAAGGAACCATCGCGCGGGGCCCCGCGGGAGTGGCGTCGACCCTGAAGATGGCGGGGGTCTTCTTGTTCTTGCTGCCTGGCGGCCGCCCGCGGCGGCAAGACGACGAAGGAGCGGCGATCGCCATGGGGGCCGTCCTCTTCCCGCTCCCCTTCGGGCGGCCGGGTTTCCGCTTCTCTAGGATGACCGCATCGCTGGGAGGCCCGGACGTCTGGGGCACGACGGAGGAGGAGGCGGCAGCAGCGGCTTTCGCCGCGAGAGCCTCTAGGGTACGCTTATTGCGGCTTCCTTTCGGACGACCGCGCCCTCGGGGTGCGGAGGGCGCCGTCTCCGGTGCCTCAGCCTCCTCCCTGATTCCCTCCGGGGCTTTGTCGCCATTGGCAGGGGAGCGGCCGGGGGACGACATGGCTGGGTCGAGTCCGAGAAGAGAAGGCTCGAGTACGAAGGAGAAGGGGTAGGCACTCTGGGCAATGATCACGCTTGATATTTAAAGGGGAGCGTCGAAAGGGTAACCCCCGACGTTTCAGTAACCAACTTCCACGTCGTGCGCCACCGCAACGGTTGCCGCAGCGGATCGTGGGAGGGGTTGATGGGACACGTCGCTGACGTATGCTGGCCCACCCCGCATGACGACTCGAGAAGTTATGGCGAAGGGGATTCCGAGGTCAAGGTGACTAGACCGGTCACTGGCGCACTGCGCCGGCCGCTACGAGGGAACAAGACCCGAAGCGGCGCAAGTTCCCAGGAGACGGCATGCCGGCTCGCGGCTCACCGGCTCGCGGCCTCCAACCGGGCCGCGTCCTAGAGCCGGCTCGCCCCGAGACGGCCTGGAGGATTCCGCAAGGCCCAGCCTCGACGACTAGATCAACCAAGTCGAACCGGAGGTCCTGGGACTTCGACGAAGACGAGCAAGACTTCGGCGAAAAGAAGAACCCGCCGAAGCCCCATGCTAGCCCATGAGACTTCGCCAGTTTCGGGGGCTAGTGTCGTGGGTATGACTTAGGGGGCGCACCACGGGCCAGGCAGTATGCCGGCTAGCATCCCAGGAGACCCCACGGCCTCAGCACCAGAAGACCGGCTCCAGCCGGAAGGGCCGGCTGCGCTAGTGGCCGGCATCCGAGGCAAAGGAGGGGGGATATGCCCTCCAGATGCCGGCCCAGGGAAAAGGCACTTTATAAAGTGCCTTTGCCAGAGCATGGCCAGAGGGAGATCACGCCAAGGACGCCGCCGCCGAGGAGCCGGCAGCCAGCCGAAGCGTTACCAAAACCTGTAACCAGGCCCCCATCTATATAAGGGGGCCTGGACCCTTAGCATAGGGGGGATCCGATCTTCTTCTTCCTCCTCTAGCCGAACAGCTCGAGGAGCACTGTAATTGCTACTAACCAATCAATACGAAGCAGGCAGGAAGTAGGGGTTTACCTCCAACCGGGAGGGCCCTGAACCTGGGTAAACCGAGGTGTCTCTGTTGGCACAATCCCGAGCCGAACCCATCGTCACCAACGTCGAGCCCCTCCGATAAGCCTCCCCATGGCTACTGTCTCTAAATTCCCACGACAGTGATAAAGAGAATATCTTCCTCTTAACTTGGCTTGTTGAAATACCTGCACACTTGAACAACTCGCATAATTCATGTATAAAGAGCACATGATCACCATGATGGACAGTTCCATCTCCTAAATAGCAGTTATTCATAACACGTTCAACAATTTTCATAGGTATTTTAAAAGGATCCAATTGAGCAGACGGTGGTTCATCTACTACCGTAATAGTGGTAGTAGTATTCCCAAATAGGGAACTAATTGGAGACTTCTCCATAATAAAATAAAATAACAGACAAAAATAAAAATAGTACTTATCGTAAAAGTTTCCTTTACTAGTTCCACTCTTCTATAGCGCTTCACTCCCTGGCAACGGCGCCAGAAAATAGTCTTGATGACCCACAAGTATAGGGGGTGTATCGTAGTACTTTAGATAAGTAAGAGTGTCAAACCCAACGAGGAGCAGAAGGTGTTGACAAGCAGTTTTGATCAAGGAATCACTGTAAATACTAGCAAATGGGTTTTTAGGGGTATTTGATAATGCAGATAAATAAAGTACAAGTAAATAAAAGACAGTAATAATGATTGTAGCGAGTGGCCCAATCCTTTATAGAGCAAAGGACAAGCTGGATGTGTTACTTATGATTACCAAATGTTCCTGAGGACACACTGGTGTTTTGTCAAGTGCTTTCGCTTCATACAGTTGATTAATCTTCATTGGTTGATAGGTGTAATGGGGGTGAACCTATGCTAATGCACTACCCCAACTTGGACTAATACATACTTGTGATTATACCCCTTGCAAGCATTCGCAAATACAAGAAAGTAATTAAGATAAATCTAACCACAACCTTCAACTTTGAGATCCTACACTCCCTGGTGCACTAGTTTCCTAATGGGGGTTTAGGTTTCTGTCACTCTGGCAACCCCACAATTAGTAGCCAAATACACAATGCATTCTACTAGGCCCATAAAGGTGAAGTATCATGTAGTCGACGTTCACATGATACCACTAGTAAAATAGCACCACAACATAAATATCAAATCATTAAATATTACTCAACATAGTTCCACTACTAACATCTTGACTTCTCCCATGTCCTCAAGAACTAAATGAACTACTCACAAGACATCATATGGATCATGATCAGAGGTGAAATAATGATGAATAACAATCTGGACATAAACCTTAATTCAACGGTTTCACTCAATAGCATCAACTATAAGTAGTAATCAACACCGGGAAAGTTTCCCCTATGAACTAGACAAGATTCACCCCAAGATGTTACAGCGGGACGGCATGGTGAGGATGGTGATGAAGGTGCTGGTGGCGATGGTGATGATGATGATCCCGATGAAGCCCAACTCGATGACAGTGACGATAGCGATGATTTCCCCCCTCCGGAAAGGAATTTCCCCGACAGATTTCTGCCTACCGGAGAGCTTTCTCTCTCTGTGTGTTTTCCGCCACGCATAGGCGGCGGAGTCTTTCTGCGATCCCACCATGGTCTTAGGTTTTCGGGGAGATGATATACACGAAGGGACACTAGCAGAAGTGGGCTAGGGCGGCCACACCACCTGGCTGCGTGGCCTAGGGCTGGCCCGCGCTAGGGGGTGGTGTGGGCCCCTGGTGGCTCACCTCGGCCTCTCCTTTTAGTTACCTCCGTCTTCTGGCAAAATAGGAACTTTTGGGTATTTTCCTGGAATTGCTGGCCTTCAGAAATATTGTATCTTGACGGTCCTTTTTCCAGCAGAATCCTGAATCTGGCAGTGAATTCTCCAATAATCATCAAACATGCAAAATAGAGGAAATAACACAAGTATCATCTATAAATATGAAATATATCAATGAATAATAGTAAATTATGAAATAAAATTGTGATGCAAAATGGACATATTACACCTCGGGCCCCGTTTTGACCTCCCCTTTTAACCATGCCTTCGTCTTGCCAGAAAAGGGTCGCCCTATTTTTCCCGAGATTTATCGAGGTCACGGCGGCGGCGAAGCCTCTGCCCCCTTCCAGAGGGGTCAGATCCTGCTGCTCCAGAGCCCCAGAGAAGGGGGAAATTGCCGCCATCTTCACCACCTCTCCTCCTTGGCGTAGGGGTAGGCCTCTCCATCACCATCATCACCAAGATCAGGACCATATCCATCATCATCACAGTGATCCACTTCGACCCCCTCGTAGTTTGAGAGTTATCAATCTCTAGATACTATTTAAGTGTGGCTATTCATGGTTGTGATTGGGCACTTATCTTTATTTTGTGGAGAGATAATTATTTCAGATTGTGTTGTACCCTTTATGCCACTGATTATGATCATGTTCTCATGTTGTGAGTAGTTCCCCATGTTCCTGAGGGCATAGGATGAATTGGGTATGATTTTTATATAACATGTGTTGGTATTTGGTCTAGTGTTTATCCTTTATGTTTTTCTATGATGGTGGTGTGCAAATGTCGACTGCACACTACTTCACCTATATGGGCTCATAGGACAGCACCATAGTAAAGTGGAGTGGGATAGTACTTTGGGGTACAGACACCTTAGTCAAAGACATGAAATTGTATTATGGGGGATTAATATCGAGGACCTTGGAGTTTGAAGCTATGGTGGAACTTTTGTCCTAATAATTCTTGTGTGCACATTTGGATGGCCATGAGATCCATCATAAGGGGTTCATTTATGTGGCTGCACCTATTTACAGCTCCGTCCAAAAAGATGAAAACTAGACAAGATATGCATCGTATTGTTTTAGAAATCTTTAATGCCAAGTAAATCCATGCCGCCCTTGGGAACATTTTCCTTCTATAAGACACACACCACTCACTTGAGATTGTCCTCTTGCTGCATAGGGGATTAGGCTTTCTCTTTATAAGAGCTTTTACTTGTTGCATTTTACTTTCAGCAGTTATTTACCTGCAAGTTTATACCC
Source organism: Dactylis glomerata (assembly GCA_007115705.1). Taxonomy (NCBI): domain Eukaryota; kingdom Viridiplantae; phylum Streptophyta; class Magnoliopsida; order Poales; family Poaceae; genus Dactylis; species Dactylis glomerata. Next base: position 2,290,334 of record QXEO01000331.1, on the reverse strand, counting down.
AAAAATCCCAAAAACATTTATCACTTTATTGTTTTGTTTACCAAGCATTCTAACCAATACCCTCAGCTCATCGTGGGTTCGACAACCTTTTCTATTTGAAAGGTACTACAATTGATCTCCTGCACTTGGGAGTCATCAAGATACTTTTCTTGCACCATTGCCAGGGAGCGTTGTGCTATTGGTGAGAAGTTTGGTAAGGAAACTTGAAAATTTATTATTATTTACTGCTTTGTTTTGTTATTACTATGGCTCTACAGGGACGATCTCCGCTGGGTCTGGCTTTATATGAAAGTGCTTATATTTCTACAATCAAAGTGGTGGAAGCTCCAGTGCCTAAAGTGGGATATAAAATTCCCACTAAGCATGTTAGGAGAGTTATGGAACATCATTTTAATGGAGATGGAAGCAAATCTGCGAAGGAACATGTGGAAATGATAGATGATATATGATCCTTATTTAGACTTCTTGGCATTTTTGAAGATGAGGTAAGAAGGAAGTTATTATATTTATCTTTATCTGGGAATGCTCGTGAATGGTACATGACATTGGATAAAGAACTCACCGCTAAATGGGGTAGCTTGATGAAGGTTTTCATTCTTAAAATTTTCACTCCTAAAGAAGCTTATGAGAATTGCTGCTATATATTTAATTTTTTGCCTCATGTGGGAGAGAGTATTACCCAAGCTTGGGGGAGATTAAAGGAACTCATTCGCAAGAATCCTTGTCATGATCTTTCAAGGGAATTATATTGATAAATTTCTATGTGAGGCTACCAAAGCAGCAAAAAGAATTTATGGATAACTCATCCAGAGGGAGTTTTACTAATAATTATGAAGAATAAGCATGGAACTTATTGGAGACTATGTTTGAGAATACTGGCAATTGGGTTCTCGACAAAGGTAACAAACCGCGTTTAGAATATGAATATTTCTATGTAGAAAATTTCTCTACTTCTACTTTGTTTGAGCATCTCAGTGACAAATTTGGTATTGATCCTTATGTATTAGTTGAAATAGTTTAATCTTTTGCTGGTCATATTGGTGTTCCGAAAAGTGGATTTGAAGTTTATGTTGAATCTGTTAAGCATTTTATTGTTGTTCCTAAAGTTATTAAACAGGTAGATCAAGTATCATCTGTTAAGATTAAAGAGTACATTGAAACACCTCCATATCCTAATAAAGTCAAGGAGAATTTACTTATTGATGTTGCTAACAAAAGTAAGAAAAGATCCTTTGAGTCTTATGGACAGGTGGATGTGGATCGACAGATTTCAGTTATTAAACAATTAAATGAAGAAGATAATGTTGATGTGTATTTATGCGAAGATGCTACAAAGATAATAAAAGGGGAGTCTGCTAGAGTTGGTAAACCCATTATACCATGTGCTATTGGGACTTCTTGTTATCATGGATTATGTGATATTGGATCAAGTATAAGTGTCATACCATATTCCCTCTATCTAGAAATCAAGCCTGATATTGATCCCATCGTCATAGAAGAGGCAGGTATGACCATCCAACTAGCTAATAAAGATTATATTAACCCTCTTGGAATTGTTAAAGATGTTGAAGTACTAGTAGGGAAAATTAAGTACCTAGTAGATTTTGTGGTACTTGGTTGTGCTCAAGATTCGTTTTGTCCTATCATTTTTGGTAGACCTTTCTTACATACTGTTGGAGATGAAATTAATTTACCTCATGAAAAAGTGTTTATTAAATGTGCTGGAGAAAAACTTGAGTTTAACTTTTCAAAATTTTCTGATAAGCATGTTATGAAGGAACCATTTTCCAAAGATATAATTGAGACTCTTGCTTGTGTAGTTATCGCTTCATCAGACGTGGTGGAACGATATATACTCAACCAAGATGAACCATTTAGTGAAGAGGAAAAAGATGCTTTAGAACAAATTCTGTCACAACAACCACCTCAATTACAACTGCAAATTCCACTAGATAATTTAGGGGAGCTACCACATCCTAAAGGATATCCTAGTTTTGAACTAAAACCTTTACCACAAGAGTTGAAATATGCATACCTGATGAAAAGAATATATATCCTGTTATTATTAGTGCTAACCTTTTAGCTGAGGAAGAGGAGAAATTACTAGAAGTGTTGAAAGCTCACTGAGCAGCCATTGGATATTCTCTTGATGATCTTAAAGGTATAAGCCCCACTGTATGCATGCATAAAATTAATTTAGAAGAAGATGCAAAGCCTGTCGTGTATTTTCAACGCTGTCTTCATCCAAAAATGAAAGAAGTGGTAAGGAAAGAGGTAATTAAACTCTTGGAAGCTGGAATCATTTATCCTATCATTGATAGTAAGTGGGTTAGTCATGTTCATTGCGTACCTAAGAAAGGTGGGATGATTGTGATTCTGAATGATGAAGATGAACTTGTTGCTCAACGCACTATTGTTGGGTACAGAATGTGCATTGATTTCAGAAAATTAAATAAGGCCACTCATAAAGATCATTACCCATTACCATTTATTGATGAAATGCTATAAAGGTTGTCTAAACATTTTCATTTTTGCTACTTAGATGGTTACTCAGGTTTCTTATAGATTCCTGTGCATAAAGATGACGAAGAAAAGACAACTTTTACTTGCCCATTTGGTACTTTTGCTCATAGGAGAATGCCATTCGGTTTATGCAATGCCCCTGCTACTTTTCAAAGATGCATGAAAGCCATATTCACTGATTATATTGAAAAGATAATGGAAGTCATCATGGATGATTTTTCTGTGTATGGTACTTCTTTCGATAATTGCTTTTTCAACCTTAACAAAGTTTTGCAGCGGTGTGAGGACCAACACTTAGTTCTGAACTAGGAGAAGTGCCATTTTATGGTCACAGAGGGTGTTGTTCTTGGACATTGTGTTTCTGGAAGATAAATAGAAGTGGACCGCACGAAGGTAAAGGCTATTGAGAAGTTACCGTACCCGAAATATATCAAAGGTATAAAAAGTTTTCTTGGGCATGCAGGGTTTTATCATAGATTTATTAAAGACTTCTCTAAAATATCAAAGCCTTTGACCAATCTTTTGCAAAAAGATGTTCCCTTTTTCTTTTACCGAAGATTGTGTTGAATCATTTAATGTTTTAAAGAATTCTTTAATAAGTGCTCCTATTATTTAGCCCCTTGGCTGGAATTTTCCTTTTGAAATTATGTGTGATGCAAGTGATTATGCAGTTGGTGCTGTTCTGGGCCAACATGTTGATAAAAAGCTGAATGTTATTTACTATGCTAGTAAAACACTAGATGGGGACCAAAGAAACTATGCTACTACTGAAAAAGAATTATTAGCAGTGATATTTGCATGTGATAAGTTTAGACCTTACATTGTTGATTCCAAAGTCATAGTGCATTCTGATCACTCTGCTATTAAATATCTCATGAATAAGAAGGATGCTAAGCCTAGATTGATATGGTGGGTGCTTCTGTTGCAAGAATTCGATTTGCATATTGTTGATAGGAAAGGTGAGGATAATCCTATAGCTGATCATTTATCTAGAATGGAAAATATTCCTAATGATCCTATTCCTATTAATGATAGTTTTGCTAATGAACAACTTGCAGATGTTAATGTTTCTAGTGCTAATGTTGCATCTCCTTGGTTTGCTAATTATGCAAATTTTATTGTTGGGAAAGTTATACCACCACACTTTACTTATCAACAAAGGAAGAAATTCTTCTATGATCTTAGACATTATTTTTGGGATGACCCATTTCTTTATAAGAAGAGTGTGGATGGTATCATTAGACGTTGTGTACCTGAGTACGAATAGCAAGCTATTATTAGAGATTGTCATGATAGTGCGTATGGAGGTCATCATGCAGGAGATCGCATAGCTGCAAAGGTATTACAATCTAGTTTTTATTGGCCTACTTTTTAAGGATTGTATTGAATATGTTAAATCATGTGATAAATGTCAAAGAGTAGGAAATATTGGTTGGAGAAATGAAGTGCCTATGAATTACTCATTACCACTTGAACCATTTGATGTTTGGGGTTTCGATTTCATGGGACCTTTCCCAGCATCGAGAACAAAGCACACTCACATTTTGGTTATAGTGGACTATGTGACTAAGTGGGTGGAAGCAATTCCAACTAGGAGTGTGGATCATGCTGCAGCAATAAAGATGCTCAAGGACGTCATCTTTCCCAGGTTTGGTGTACCTAGGTTTTTAATTATTGATGGTGGATCTCATTTCTTGCATGGTGTTCTTGGAAAAACTTTGGCAAAGTATGACGTTAATCATAGAGTTGCATATCCTTATAATTGTGGGCACCCCGGTTTACCATCCGGAATTCCCGTTATGCATACAATTCATGATCCCAGGAAGACCGTCATGAATCCACATAACAGAGTTGGCATTACAGAGTACATCATCCATTACATAAATAAGTCGTTTAGTCTTACATGGCCACTTGGCCGAATTCAAATGCCTCACAGGGCAAGTTCACTAAACATAGCAGCGGAAACACAAACAGCGTTAGAAGCCCGGGTCATGCCTCTACCCTATAGGCGACTAACCGGGAGACGGATCCTAGTTCGCACCGGCGTCGTCGAACTCCTCACCATCACCATCGTAGTCGTCTCCATAATCTGGCCAAGTTAATAGCCAGGGACAAAGTCGTGAGTACATTTTGGAATTGTACTCGCAAACCACCAAAGAGGGAACAAGTTGCATGCTATTTGGCTGTAGCAAGGAATGTTGGTTTGAGGCTAGTGCTTAATCCTATTCATAGTTTCGTGTCGATATAGCATGTCATACGACATCTCTATATCATAGTTTCTCTTGTCGATATAGCACGTCATACGACATCTCTATACCCTTATTAAAGAAGAGTTTTTGTAAAGAATCTTTAGTAAAAGCTCTAGAAAAGGGGGAACTCATTTCCAAGAGAAGAGCCAATGGTCAATCAAACATGACCACCATCCTTATTAATTCCGGTCAATCACACGTGACCTCTTCCCACCCTTCGGCAGTACCCTGCAAGTACTCCGAACCAAATCCGTGCCACGGCAGTACCCTCCGAGTACTCCGTCCGGCACCTTTCTCCATTTTTCCGAAATCAACCTTTGAAAACAAAACCGACATTGGGCTAGGCAACGGTCGTCCCAACCGTCCATGACCGAGGACTCGGCTATTCGAATAGAATTACACTCTGCAGAGGTTGTACACTTTACCCACACCATCCGATAAATCCGCTGGGATACCACCACGGACCATCATACACAAGTATGCGGGGTTCAGATAATCGATCATAGCCTTCCATCTATCCACCTTAATACGGGCGCCTACCCTGTGGAGTATACATCCCCGGCAAACCCTGGCCGTCTACCTCTGCCGAGCATAGTTCTGGTGCCACGACGGGAGAAACCCAAGTGTCTTCCGAACGGGTAGCCTATTGGTGGGCCCGCAACACTATTGCCCACCACTTGCGACAACCCGGATTCCAGGGTCCTACAAACCCTTATATAGTGTGAGGCTGTAACATCCCAGAATTTTTCAATTTTTTTGGAATGTTAAATTAATAAATAAATTTGATTGAATTGTTTGACTTTGAGTGAAAATTTGAATGAAAAGAAACTTTTGATGACTTGTTGAATTTTGTCAACCCTAATTTAAAAACAATTTAAATGAGTGGATTAACATGACTATCCAACTTGTTTTATTTCAACCATTTGGATTCTTGAGTTTCAGTTAAAATAGTTATCCAACCATGCTTGAATTATTATAGAGAGGGAATAAAAGGACTTTCCCAAATTATGGTGGATTAAATGGTTGATATGCCCATTTTGATTATCATTGTGTGTTTGTTTGAATTCATGGACCGCTCCAAATACTTTGCAAACATGTGATTCACGAGAGAGAAGATAATATGATTTCTTCATAAATAAGGTTGGAAATTGATTTTATAGTATTCTAAAATTTATTTGGATATTAAAATGATCCTTCTGTTTTTATTTAAACATGTTACTCTTGTGCATTTTGTAGCATTGTTTGAGTTGATAGAGTGACTGAGATTAAATTCTAATATATATTTTAAATAATGCAAAAGTAGCCATATAGGCCAAAATGCATAAATTTATTTTTTATATATTTTTATTGGGTAGGAAATAAGTTTTTAAGTGTACTAATTGACTAATTTTACTTTTATAAATTTGTTTGGCCGAGTTTGGTGCCATAGAACTTTGTATAAGAAAAGAAAAAAAAAAGTAAAAGAGAGAGAGCGCGTACGCAAGTCCTAAACAGCTATAGGCACATGCAGGTCGGCCCAGCCAATGTGACAATGGGCAGCCCGTTTCTCTGCCTGCCCTTTTTTCTTTCTCTTGCGGGACCGGCCTGTCATCCCTATCCTTCCAACCTCAATCGTGTACGAGATGAACTCCATAGAACTGAATCGAATCCTTCAAAATCGCGTCGATTCCGTCCAAATTCGTGGACCCTCCTCCACGAAAACTCCACTATAAATATTCCCGCATACGTCCCCGCTCGTTTTTCGCAAAAAAAAACTAACCCTAGCCGCCAACCCGAGCTCCAGATCGATCTGGCCATTGCCGACCATCAGAAGCTTTGAAGCCGAGCTTGGACCAGAGGTTCTGGTCGCCTGGGACCATCCTTTCGCACGTTGTCCTCTACATGAACCACCGCATCTTCCTGAACCTTTCTCACAACATGCAGGGCACGCATCTGGGAGGAGATGTCGGAGCATCGCCGGAGACACGGACGATCAGCCGCACCTCACTTCCGTTCGTGACAACGAGAGTCGGAGCCTAGGTTATCAGCATGACCACAGTGAGCAGCCGCATCTCGTAGACCACACTGCCGCCCTCGGAGATGGCTAGAACGTTTCGCACGTTGACATCTGAGTCGTCCGCCGCCAACGTCACCTCCGGTAAGGTTCATCCGTTCGTCCTCGCCTATAACGTTGTACTCTTAAATTAGATAATGTGCTGTTAGATCTTAATCCGAAGATCCACGGTTAGAGCACTTGCTGAATCGTTACAGGTATCCTCATTGTTCCTGCGCGTGTGCATAAGGATCGATCGATCAATCAGCAGTTTTCACTAGCTCAGAGAAAACTTTGAAAAATTATAACTATAGATCAACATCTCTGTTTCCGATGATTCCTCTTGCATTGGATTTCTAATTAAATTCTCTGTCCAATGGTTTTTTTTTGTAATTATAGAACTTTTGAATCTGTTACTTAAAATTTGATATAACATCAAATACAGTTGGGCCATATCATTGCCGAAGCTGCGCCGTTAGTCAAGCCGGAGCTCTCCGTCCACCAGTCATCGTCCCTCAGGAAGCAGAGTCGTTTACGAGCACGCCCACAAGTTTGCTGTTATCCGCCGCACCATGTCGTCTACCTCTTCATCGTTAAAGATCGTCGACGCAACTACATCCACGCTAGAGCTGGCCGTCATCGTCTTCTTCAGAAATGGCAACACCCGCAGCCGTGGTACGTGCTAAACTTCATCGTCCGACCAGCTTAGACTGGACCTGCCTAAATTACTCATCCGGCGTCAGCAAATCATCACATGCCACGTTACCTTTTTCCATGCGTTTGGACGCAACGATCGATTTATTCTGAACTCTGTGCTAGCTCACGAATCAACTTTGAAAAATCATAGCTATAGATGTGAAGATCCGTTTTAGATGATTCTTGTTGCGTTAAATTTGTAATAAAATTTCCTACATAGTGGTATTAGTTTTTCTAATAATAGAATTTTTAAAGCTGTCACATAAAATTTGAGGTAACATGAAAATTGCGGCAGCATCTTCAAAGCAGAAGCCGGATCCAAGCCAAGCCATCAATCCGAGCCAATCCAACAAGCCAAGTCGCAGATTTGAAACCAGAGCGCCACGATTGTCAGATCAAGATCCGATGCTACAGAAATTTGCGACGTCGCCACCGATATCGCTAAAACAGCAAACTTTGAAAAATCATCATTAAATAACCGTAACTCTATTTTAGTCAATTCTTTTTGTGTTAGCTTTGTAATTTTAAGATCTATCTAGTGGAGTTGGGATTTCGATTTTATGAATTTTTAAACTGCCTGTTTGTATTTTAGAAGGTTAAACCATAATTCGAGCTTAAAAGGAGGTTTATAAATCCTACTAAGTTAACTCTTGATAAAAATTAATGCTTCTTCCATCCTTTGCATGATAGATTTTTTTGTAGAATATTTCTAGACGAATTTTAAATATTTTATTTGAGTTAAAATATGTTTTGTATGTCTTGTGTTTTATTTGGCTTCTTATTGCAATTTTTTTTTGTTCTTTACCTGCGATGGTTGTTTATTGGTTGTAATCTTCTAAGCGTTAGATTTATTCGGAGTGTGAGAACAAGTTCTTGAAGAATAAATCATCGATGAATATTACTAAGGCAAGTGTCATCATCTTCTTGTCCTACTTAAGTTTTGTCACTAGTAGCTTTTCTTGTAGAAGATGCATGAGTAGGTTGTTTCAGAGTTTTGTCTTAAACATCTTTGCTAGGTTTTGCTTAAGTCTCTTTGATTAGCCTTTGCATCTCCTTAGTAGATTTGCTGCTGCTATAGGTTACCTTGTCTTACACTTATGTTTTGGGAAGGGAACTTCACATGTTTTGGCTAAGTGTTGAAAACCTTGTTTTGCAAAACCAAGAAAAACAACTAAGTTAATGAAACACCTGGGTGGAAGTGGTAAGATGGATTTATGTTGAGTGGTTCCCTGGGGTCATGTCATCGAACCTCTGAACCAGCAGGTGTATCTCACTTGTGGACGGCCACCCAGGAACAAAGAGATTGGAGACGCTCAAGTCGTGAAGCTTCCAGTGCAACCACGAGTCATATGGGCTCTGTCTTGACTAACTAAGTTGCGAGAACTCAGCCAGACGGACAGAGGGTGGTAGATGATGATAGGAGGGAACGCGTCCGGGTTGGTCTGAGGGATTGCCTCTGAAAGGTCTCGTCTTAGTCTTCACTTGGCCATTTGAGCAAAATGAGCATCATGGCAAAAGAGGTTGACTAAGTCTTGTGGGAAAAGTGCACCACCTCTGCAGAGGGTTAAAACTAAGTACTTAGCCGTGTCCCCGGTTATGGACAATTTTGAGCGACATGATTTTGAAGATGTTCAAGTATCTCATCATGCCAACTTCTTAAAATTAAAACTTGTGGGTTGAACTGGAAATATGGCAATTGGTGCAAGTGTCTATTGGCTAGCAGTTCCCGTGCCATGTCTATGTGCCAGTGTCTGCAGGAATGGTTCACCCAAACCAAGTTGTCCATATGTAGTAATTGAGGTTTTAACATTGATGTAAGTGTCTATCGACCAGTGTGTCCCATACAATAACTACGTCCTATGGCTACAGGGATAGATCACCCAAGTCAAGTTGTCCAGCTAAAAATTTTTGCTTCAAGAAAATGATAGGATAAAATTGCTTAGTGCAAATAGGTCAGAAGCTCCACCTAGCCAAATATTCATTTAAGTGTTAGGTTCCATTGGTGTCCACCAAACAATGACATCTTGCCAATACAATTCAAGTGTATTGACACTTTGTGGCTGCAACGTTTCATGTTGCAAGTTTTGACGATAAGAAAGGTACGACAGGGTTATGAGTCTATCCGCAACATGTTTCGCCTGTGGCACATGAAGAAGAAGGACTCCATGCTAGTTTTGATTTCGTTTTAAACTCTGAAAGCTGTATGCTATGATCATTGTAAAGTTTCTTTATGTAATTGCTGGATCATGCGATGTAATAAAATGACCTTGTTTCTTGATATTACATCTTAAACTGTGTGTGCTAGTGTTTGATCCAGGGACTAGCACTGAAAAGCACATGGATCGTCATCTTTAAAGGTGAGGTCACTACCGAGGCTCCCCGCACTAGGGCAGATAAACTTCGAACTAAGCCCTGTCCCATACCGGGGTAATGTGGTTGCACGGGTTAATTGTTCTGAGCGAGCGCCTAGTGATCACCAATGTCATATAAAAACCACCATCTCCTTGTCCTCCATTTGATAAAAACCATTTTCGAAATCACTTCAGTGGGGTAGGTACTACCCCAAGGTTTCCGGAAACATTTTGTAAACTTCCTTTGAGTGTTCCCATTCCTAGAGTTTTAGCTCCACTAGAAGGTTTATCAAAGGCTTTGTTGCTAATCAACAAGCCACTAATTCAGGGGTAATGGAATAGGTAATCAAGGGGGTCGTGTCGATGGATGATAACAATTTGACTCACAGAGCCTGAGTCAACGAATACTTGCTACAAGGACTATAGCAATATAAAATCCATGCACTTTAATAAAACAGAAGGAGACATGCAAAAGTGTAAATAGGAGTTCAGATATGCATCAAGTTAGATGGCTTGCCTTGGGTTTCTTATTTGGTGAGATTACCACAACTTAGCAATCAATTCAAGCATGCAGGCAATCAATGAACCAAACAGCACACTTATCACATTTGCAGGTTGACAACAATCTTAAGAACCTAACAAAGTTGGATTTACTGAAAAACAAGTTGTGGTTAATTTCCTATGAATTAAACAATAGGAAATATAACTAGAGCACCAAAATAATCCTCAGATATTCTCTGAATCTCAGAAAAATATGAGGTAAAGTGCTCTGGAAAGCCCTTCCAGAACATGATCCAACAAAGTTGGATTCACCACAAAATTCCTTTTTGCTGCAAGTGGTGATTTTCCTAAGATTAATTACACACAATGCCATTTCAATTACTACTGCAAGAATACAAGTCCTAAAATAGCAAAACCAGTGAGTCAAGCAAAGTATCATGGTAAGCTATCACTGAAAATTGGTTTCACTCATTTCCAACATACCAAACTCAAGATTTGCAATTAAGTATGAAAATAGGCTAACAACACACCACTATTTATCATTTACTCTACAGTGATCCTAAAATCATGGGACCTATGCCATCTGAAAGCTAATGACTTAAGCTACTCAAGGAAATTTGAATCACTTCATTTGCATGCACAGATCAAATTCTATGGAATTTCAAAGTTCATAGATCAAGCAAAATCATCAGAGCATTTCCTAAAAAAATATCGCGCGGGCCAGATCTGCCCGGAACGGGCCGAAACAGCGCGGATCCAGCCCAGATCCGCCGGCGACGCGCGGGAGAGCGATTTCAAACGGCTGGCAGGTGGGGCCCGGCTGTCAGCGCCTCTGGGAGGCCGAATCGGTACGCGCCGATCTCGGCCGTCCGATCAAGTGAAGATCGACGGCGCTTGTTCATCGTCTCCACGACAGAGATGAGGGCGTCGGCGGGGGTTAGGGTTTGGTCGGGAGTTCACCGGAGCTCACATAGGGCTGCTCGGCATCGATCTAGCGGTGGCATTCGGCTGCGGTCCATCGGAAGAGGTCGGCGATGTCGTTGGAGAGGCAAACGTTGAAGCGGCGCGGTCCTGGGCTTGCTCCTTCACCTCCAGACGCTCTGGCGAGGTCGGTGATGGCGTCGGCTACCGTCGGTCTTGGCCCTGGAAAAGTATAACGTTAGCACCGCAGCGAGTCTAGGAAGCCAGAGAGAGGGAGGAGAGAGGCCAGCGGCATCGCAGGTGACGGCAACCTTCCCCTTTTCTTCCTCAGCTTCATTGGCTCTCCGGCGAGCTCGCTAGGGCTAGGCACGGTGAGGGAGAGGGTGGCTGGGTGCGTGTGAGCTTGCAGAGGAGTGGGGAGTGCGGAGAGGGGCAAATGACGAGTAGAGGGGGCGAGGAGAGGGAGTGTGGGGTTTTATCTGCTCGCGACGGGCTCGGTCTAGGGTGCACTTCGATGGAAACGATTGGAGGGTTTGGGCAGCATGCTGGGGACGGCGTTGTGGTCTCAGTCCAGTGGTGTGGTCGCGGAGCTCGGGCGTGTGCTGTGCCAACGGGCAGACGCACGGGTTTAGTCGATGTGCAAGGTTTTACTTAGCAGTTCATCTTCCTTCTCTAGCAGAGAGCTTGGAAGCACCATTGTTGTGTACTACATCAACCCAAATATACAACCAGTAGAGCAGGAGTAGGGGTGTTATCTCCTTACGAGAGCCCCGAACCTGGGTAGATCAGTGTCTCTTTCTGTCGTGCTTTTTAGCTCGTTCCCCTCTCCCGAATCCTCCAGCATCTAGTTCGGCCCCCATTTAAGCCATCCTATGGCATATGTTGTTTCACCACGACGACAATCATGTCGGGCTCAGGTTGTGGGGGCGGGTTGTTGCCAGCATGGCCTCGAGTTTCCGGAGCCATTCTGGAGAGAAGTTTATCTTTTGAGATACAACAACAGTTTTAAATGCAGGGGAAATAAGTTGTGCAACATGACATGGAAGGAAATCATAAGAAACATAGCTACACCAACATCCATCAGCATACATCATCAACCATAATCATCCAAGTCCACCACTTACATACATACATACATACAAAAGAGGTGCCACATAAGTCTAGCACACATACCACAAAGTCTCATGCAACACATACCAAATGGTTTCAGCTGAACCAAATAACACACCTAAATGCAAAAGGGGTCGATCTAGCCACTACGTGACATCCTAAGTGAGCTAGCAGTGCATCGGGTACCTACTCGTCGACGCTAACATGAGGCACAACCTCCTCGGGGTCCTCCTCACTCGGGGTCGCAGGAGCGTAGAAGTCCATGATAGCGTCGCGGTCATCACCGCCATCGCCACCACGGTCGTCGTCATCAGTGCTCAGGGCTCCTCGTCGTAGGCCTCCTGGTGGTCGTCGTCACGGCCAAGTACCTCCTCGTTCTCCTTGCGGAGCTCGGCAGTCTCCTCCTCTAACTCAGACACGTGACTCTCAAGTGAAGCGAGGTGATCCTCCAGATCACGGACGCGCTATCACAGAGCCCTATTCCTCTTCACGAGGCGCGAGATAGCGTGTCGGAGGACACGCATAAGTCCATCGCCCCACGTGCGCTCGATCACCTCGAAGGTGAACTCTAGAGAGGTCAGCGGGACCTCCTTCCCGCGGACCTGGCAAATGACCTTGTAACAACCCAAATATTTGTAATCCATTTCCTATTAATTAAAGTGCCAAATTTTGGACCAAGATAAAACTTTTTCATCTCTTATTGCATGTGTGCATAGATTTTTATTATATGTCTTTTATGATTTCATGTGTGTTAGAATTTGTGGTGAAATGTTTAGTTAATTCAAACCTAACCAACAGAAGCATTAGAGAAGAACCACAAGGACCAAAAGAAACCAGAAGCAAAAGAAATAAAGAAAAGAGAAGAAAATTGTGATCTAGAAAATATTATTGACTACCCTACTTTGGACACTTAGATTAAGCAATCTGTAACTCAAGTAAGGGTGTGGTCAGTTAGTTGAGCTTGACCAGGGTGCATACTAACTTGACCAAGAAGTTTCAAACAAAAATTCAAACTCTAACCTAACTCAAACATCTGCCAAAGTTTGAATCTAAAACAGTGACCATACCCCAAAATTTAAATAAGATTTTTGCAAAACCTCATCTTTCTGCTCAACAAAAATATCTCTGGAATCCTTGTGTAATATGTTGACAACCCAAAGGAAACTTTTCAAAAATTCGAATTTTGAATTCTTGCGGGCATTGTGTCGAGCACCTGGTGGGCAAAAATCTAGGAAAATCAAAGCTACTGTGGCCAACGCTATTCCCGTTCGCCCTGGCCCTGTAGCCATGCTCGTGGAGTCCCCCGCTGTCGAGCCCCAGTCTCCCCTGCCCCGACCCAGGCCGTGAGACATGGAAGGAGAAGGAAGAAGCCGCCTGGACCCCCCTCTCCTCTCCCTCTGCTCTCTGCACGATGCCGACCGGCATGAGCTCGCCAGAGCATGTCCACAGTGCCCCGGCGCCAAGACAACACCCCGCCAGCACGCCCCAAGGCCACCGCGCCCGGCTTTGCCCGTGCACGTCGCCAGACCCCCCGCACCGGCCACCTTCTGGCCACCCTTGCCCCCGGCCTCCTAGCCTATAAAAGCCCCTCCGAGCACGCAGTTGAACCCACACCAGCCCCAGCAAGCTCCCAGGCATCCTCTCTTCCCCCAGTTCGCTCTCGTTCGCAGTTGCCAGCCCCGCTGGCGAGCTCCTGGACGCGGGTGGCGCCGCCGCGTTCGGCCTCCGTTGGACGAACGGACGCCGGGAAGTGGAGGAGAAGGGCCGTCGGAGTCTTTTCTGCCCCGCGCCGTCGAGTTCTGCTTCCCCTACGTCCCTCGCCGTCACCGTCGTATTGTCTACTGCACACCGGTGAGCTCCCTCCCTCGCCGATGGACACGACACAGACGCGCCGTTGGATTAGAATCCAACGGCAGCGTACCGATTCGGTCCCGTAAGTGACCTAACGCGTAGGCCCCGCTTGTCAGGTTCGAAGTCGAACGTTTCCCGCCCCTGGCGAAGCGGTACTGGGCCGGCCCATTCGGGTTTCTTCGGAAATCGGCCCAGTTCAGTAAAATTCGGTCCGAAACGATTTTATTTATTTTCCCGCTCATTTTAGATATGTTTCAGATATGATTTTCAAACTTTAATTCCAAGATATTTAGAAATCCGTTTTTAGCAAATAAATATGCGTTGGAAAGCTTAGGAAATTATCTAGCCTCTGAAACTAGTTAGAATCCAATTTGAGTTAGTGATTTAATTCAATAAGAATACTTTGACCATAGCCTTATTAATCTTAGGAAAATCTTAGAAAATTGTGTAAACGTCCTAAAATCTTGAAACTTGGTTTATGAACTCACTAGTCCACTTGTCTACTGTTTAGTCCAACCCCAATCAACTAAAACCTTGTTAGTGCTATCAATTAAGCCCTAATCCAACCCTAGTGTGTAGCATAAAATGATAGATCTTCATTATACACTTAGTTTAGTTTTTCCCTCATTACCAATTCACTTAATTAATCCCTCTCCACTTGAACTAGCCCTAATACCCCTAGTTTCATACCAATGCTAAGAAAGTAAACAACATATGGCACTTGGTAGAAAAATCTAACCTACACACTTAATGAAAACTTGGAAGAAAACTTGCAACCCAACTCAATAAAATCCAACATGAAATCTATTGTTTGAAAACAAGTATGTGTGCTTGGAGTGTTGTTAGTATTGTGTAGTGATTGTGTGCATTGTGTTTATTCGTTATTAGACACTAGTGTTGCTGAGGAGGATATTGAGGGGGAATTTTATCAAGAAGAAGAATACTACCCCGGACACTTTGCCAACCAAGGCAAGCCATCTTTTGAATCATACTCCAAATGCCTAGCTTTATATTGCATTCTACTTGTTTTGAAGTAAATTGCATGATTGAATTGCTAGAGTAGAATGATAGTTGTTTAGTGATATCTTGCTTAGCAAGAGTATCAAGCTGAGTTTATCCAACCCTATTTAGTGGTATCATCACTCTTATAGTTGCTTAGTCGCTAATAAAATTGAGGCCATCTATAAGGGGAACCCTATTTGAAATTGGTGACTTGAACTTGAAAACTTGAATTGGAGATTTCTCCTACATGATGGCTTTATGAAGGAAAATAAACTTGACTAAGAACTATGGAATGTATTTGTAAATGATAATAAGTGATGTACCATGTGAGCCAACCATTACCGTACGACCACACTACCCCTAAATGGGAAGGGGCTTAGTCCGTAGCTTGTTCACCCTAGTATGGGAGACCTTGTATCATCCTTTATAGAAGTGCACCGTGCGCGGGTACTTCCGAACTGGGTGGAAATTTCCATTCATACAGCATCCTGTAGCGGGCAAAACTAGAGACGCCGGAACGGAGATGTCCGTGTCTCGGGCTCTAGGAAAGGATCCTATACTAGAGTGAATAAGTGAAAGAGTTTGTTTGATTATCTGAAACTCGCATACTTTGTGTATGACGATCCGTGGATTTCTCCCGGCAGATGTATCGAATCTTGTGGGTAAAGTGTACCCCTCTGCAGAGGTTTCAAAACTATTCGAATAGCCGCATCCGCGGTCATGGACAGTTGGCAAGCTGTACTTGACTTTTGTCAAGAATGTTAACAACTTATGGTGAAATTGGTGAATGACTTGACTTGACATTGATGTTGACACACTGAAGTTCCTCTTTAGATTGAACTTAGAGAATTAAATCTTCTTCTCTATTAAGGAACATTCTTGGGAAATAAAACTAGCTTTTGCAAATAAACTTAGTGCTAGTCCACCATATCTACTTCATCATTTTGTTTATAAGTGGTTTGCGAGTGCATCCAATGTACTCATGGCTGTGTCCCTGGCTATCAACTTGGCCAGACTATGGGGAAGAGTATCCGGAGGAAGGTTATGAAGAAGAATACTAGAACTAAGATCATCTCCTGAGTCGCCATTGCCTGTAGGGTGAAGGCATGGACCCGAAGACGTTATTTCCGCTGCTATATTGTGTTGTAATATGAACTTGGTCACTATGACCATTGGTATTTGAACTATTCGTATTGTAATGGAACTGGTTACCAACTACGTTATGTGTATCACAACAATGATTCTGGGATTGTGGTGGAATACATAACGGGCACTTCGAATTTGTGATAAATTTGGGGGTGTTACAAGTTGGTATCAGAGCCTAGGCTGACCATAGGAGACCTTAGTTAGAATGGGCGTTAAATGAAACCTTTATAAAAGCAAAGAGATAAGTAATAGTTTAAAATTGCTTAGTCTTTTCCTCTCTATTTACAAAGCTTTGTACATGATTCAGTTTTGCCTACTTAAAATTTTGCACACTTGAGTTGATCACTAACCTAATCTAATCTAAAATTTTGTAGATGGCCCCGGTGTTCACTGAGCAATACCAGTTGGGCCATGGTGGTAGCCTTGTTTTCGAGCGCGACCTCACCACCCTGACCTTGTTCTGGATCGTCTTATCCGGAGTTCAAGGGAGCCGTGCTCAATGGCACCCGGATGGAGAGCTCGTGGCTTATCAGGGCAAGTTGCCGTGGCAAGAAGGGAGATTAAGTTCTCCAAGGATCAAGTTTGAGCTTGTGGAGAACACTTGGGCCGATGGTTTGGTCCGAGGTATGCAGGAGATGCTTGCCCCTTATGCGGACTGCATATTGAGGAGGTCCAGGTGGAGGCTTTAGGAACTTTGCTCGGCGTGATGCGGAAGGGCGTCCCGCAAACATGCCAGGGCAAAATGAGCCGAGTACATATGCAGATCACATGGACTTCTTGCTGTACTCCACTCAGCAGGAGGCAGATCGTGCCCGTACCAAGGCCAACCTTGAGCACTTCGCACTTGTGGAGGCGAGGAGCACTATCAGGATCCTTGCTAGGGATCGCAAGAGCCTTCGCCGCCAGCGCGATGAAAGGGATCAGACCATTGAAGAGTTGAAGGCCAATGTGGCTGAGCTGACTGAGTACATTGAAGATCTAGAGAGCCACCTTGGTGAGGAGGAAGGCATTGACCTCCGCAAGGAGGATAATGCCCTCGTGAGACGAGGATGACTTCATGGAGGACCTTGATGATCAGGAGAATGATGAGGATGCTGGATTCATTGAGGATGATGAGGAGGAAGACCCCGGAAGCCCGATGTTAGATTGGAGATCCCCGTGTTATCTAGTTATGAGTTTACTTTAAGTCACTTCGTGTAGGTGTGAATTGTATCCCCCTCCTAGTAGACGAGTCGCAATGGTTTGATGTAAACCATTTGTAATGTGTGAACTCGTATGTGTGGTATGTTTGATGTTGTGGAATGAAATATGAATTTGGCCCTTAGGCCTTAGTAAGACAAAATTGCATCATCTATGTTACATTTAAATCTTAGCAATTAGTTTTTCCCTCTTGTCTTACACACATTATCTTCAGATGCCGCGAGCACCCCCACCTCCGAACCCGGAAGTAGCACAACTGCTAAGGTTGATCATGGAAGACCGGGAAGCAGCCCGAGCTGAGCCCAAGCTAACTTGGCCACTCTTCTGCAGCTAACCCAGATGGCAATGAACCACAACAATGGCAATGGAAATGGCCATGGTGAAGGAGAAAACAATGGCCATGGTGATCACCGATCCAAGTTAAGGAGTTTCCAAAACACCAACCCACCTATGTTCACTAAGTCTAAAGAACCCTTAGATGCTGATGACTGGCTTCGCACTATGGAGAACAATTTGGCAGTCACCGAAGTTGGCGAAAATGAGAAGGTCTTGTACACCATCCACTATCTTGCGGGAGCCGCAAGAGCTTGGTGGGACAACACTCGTGCAATGCAAGCCCAAGGGTATGTGATGCCTTGGGAGGAGTTCAAGAGCAAGTTTAGCAAAGCCCATGTTCCTTTGGGATTAGTTAAGAGGATGAGAGATGAGTTCAGAAATCTGAAACAAGGTTCCCTATCTGTGGTTGACTACCGTGACAAGTTCCTTACCTTGTCTAGGTATGCCCCAGATGACACCAACACCAATGAGAAGAAGCAAGAGAGGTTTCTGAATGGACTTCATGATGAGATGCAATGTGTCTTGGTCAGCATTCCCTTTGCAGACCTGGAGTCATTGGTTGACTCTGCCATTCAGATGGAAGGCAAACTCAAGTAAGCTGCAGAGAACCGCAAGCGCCGTATGATGTATCAAGGCAACTCAAGCAACTCGCAGAAGCCAAGGGGAAATCCAGCTATGGGTTTCGCCCCTAGACCTACGAGGCCATCTGCACCTCTCCACGTCCCAACTTTCCCAACCGTCTGACCGGCAATAACTTCAACCGTGCACCTCCAAGACCTAATGGCAACAACTTCAACTCCAATACTCCTAGGCCAAATGGCGCACCTGCGCTGCCCAAGTCTGGTGACAAGTCTGGTGTTACCTGTTATGAGTGCGACTCAAGGGGCACTACTCCAATGAGTGCCCGAAGAAGATGAATGATGCATCCAAGACCACCGCTCCTGCTCAGCAACAGCGCCGTGTTGGAAATGGCAAGAATTATCCACCAAGGAACCAGCCTCACCCTCGAGGCCGTCTGAATCACATGAATGTTAAAGAAGCTCAGGAAGCAACCGACGTTGTGCTGGTATGTTCCTGTTAATTCAGTTCCTGCAAGAGTTCTGTTTGATTCTGGAGCTTCACACTCGTTTGTTACTAAGTTATTTTTGATAAAAGTGGACTTCAACAAACACCCTGAAAAATACCATGTCCGTGCAAATACCCGGGTCAATAACAAAGGCTAGTTGGACCTGCTTGGCAGTGCCCATAGAAATCCATGGGATAGCATTCTTAGCCAGTTTGATTGTGTTAGGAACCAAGGGATTGGAAGTAGTCTTAGGTATGGATTGGATGTCTCAACATCAAGGAATTATAGATTGTGCCAAAAAGACCAGCACTATGAGGAGTAGCACTGGAATTGTAGTAAAGCATGTGTCAGTCAAACCACCCCAAATCACCAGATGTCATAAGAGTATCTCAGGACCAACTCTGGAGAAAGTTCCCATCGTCTGTGAATACCCGGATGTTTTTCCCGATGAGCTACCCAGAATGCCACCGGATCGGGATATTGAGTTTATCATTGAGCTTATCCCCGGAACTGGATCTATAGCCCAACGACCCTATCGTATGAACCCAGCTGAACTAGTGGAGTTAAGAAGCAATTGGATGACCTTTTGAGTAAGGGATTGATTCAGCCAAGTTCTTCCGCTTGGAGATCACCCGTCTTGTTTGTGGATAAAAGTGACGGTTCCAGCCGACTGTGCACTGATTACCGCAAGCTAAATGATGTGACCATCAAGAATAAGTATCCTCTCCCAAAGATTGATGATCTGTTTGACCAATTGACTGGAGCTCAAGTTTTCTCAAAGATAGACCTTAGAACTGGATACCATCAACTGAAGATCCGTGCAACTGATATACCTAAAACAGCCTTCACTACCCGCTACAGATTGTATGAGTACACCGTAATGTCCTTTGGATTAACCAATGCCCCTGCCTATTTCATGAACCTCATGAATAAGGTTTTCATGGAGTTCTTGGATAAGTTTGTTGTTGTCTTCATTGATGACATTCTTATCTACTCCAAGTCTGAAAACAGCATGCAACCCACTTGAGATTAATCTTAGAGACTCTGAGAGAGCATCAGCTATATGCTAAGTTTAGTAAGTGTGAGTTTTGGTTGAAGGAAGTTGGATTCTTAGGCCATGTATTATCAGCTGGAGGAGTGTCAGTGGACCCAAAGAAGATCAAATCAGTCATGGAATGGGAAGCCCCTACCACTCAAACTGAAGTTAGAGGTTTTCTCGGATTAGCAGATATTACCGCAAATTTGTTGAAGGGTTTTCAAGCATTACCAGACCCATGACCCAACTATTGAAGAAGGACAAGAAGTTTGAATGGACCCCTAAGTGTGAAGAGAGTTTTCAAGAGCTCAAGAAGCGATTAGTAACCGCCCCTGTCCTAACCATGCCCGATATCACCAAAAACTTTGATGTCTATTGCGATGCCTCCAAACTGGGACTTGGTTGTGTGTTAATGCAAGAAGGCAAGGTCATAGCTTACCTCTCCCGGTAGCTTCGACCTCATGAAGAAAACTATCCAACCCATGATCTGGAGTTAGCAGCCGTAGTTCTCGCTTTGAAGACTTGGAGGCATTATCTTATGGGTAACCGTTGCGAGATCTACACGATCACAAGAGTTGAAGTATATTTTCACCCAGAAGGAGTTGAACATGAGGCAAAGAAGATGGATAGAGTTGATCAAGGATTATGATCTAGAAATCATTATCACCCCGGTAAGGCCAATGTAGTGGCGATGCATTGAGTAGGAAGCCATGCACATTGAATATGATGATCAAAGAGGAGCAACCCATGTTGCACCAAGAGTTTGAAAAATTTGGATTGGAACTAGTCAGTCAAGGATTCTTAGCCAACCTTGAGTTTCAACCCACCTTGATGAGCCAAATCAAAGAAGCCCAGAAGGGAAATGAAAGTATTGACGGAATTAAGCGTAGAATTAGTTCCGGCAAGGTGCCAGGATTTGAAGAAGATGATCAAGGAGTTCTTTGGTATAAAGGACGTATTTGTGTGCCTGCTGATTCAGAATTGAAGGAAGTCATTATGAAGGAAGCTCATGAGACACCTTACTCCATCCATCCCGGTGGAACCAAAATGTATCAAGATTTAAAGGAATAGTTTTGGTGGCATGGAATGAAGCGTGAAATTGCATCGTTCATATCCAGTGTGACATTTGTCAAAGAGTCAAGGCTGAACATCAACGTCCTGCTGGACTGTTGCAACCTTTGCAAGTTCCGGAATGGAAGTGGGAATCCGTTGGAATGGATTTCATCACTGGATTTCCAAGGTCTAGCCGCGGAAATGACTCTATCTGGGTCATTGTGGATAGACTGACCAAAGTTGCCCACTTTATTCCTGTCAAGACCACTTATACCTCAGGACAGCTGGCAGATCTTTATCTATCCAGAATTGTTAGTTTGCATGGAGTCCCTAAAACCATAGTTTCCGATCGAGGAACCCAATTCACCTCAAGATTTTGGAGAAGTTTGCACCAAGCCTTGGGAACCAAATTAGCCTTTAGCACAGATTACCACCCTCAGACTGATGGACAGACTGAAAGAGTAAATCAGATACTTGAAGATATGCTGAGAGCCTGTGTTCTAGCCTATGGAGTAAGTGGGAAGATTGTCTGCCTTTCGCGGAGTTTTCTACAACAACAGTTATCAAGCCAGTTTGCAAATGGCCCCATTTGAAGCTTTATATGGAAGAAAGTGTCGTACCCCTTTGAATTGGTCTGAAACTAGAGACAGCAAGATATTTGGACCGGACATTCTGCAAGAAGCTGAAGAGAAGGTTCGCATGATTCGTGATTACCTCAAGGCAGCCCAGTCTAGACAGAAGAGTTATGCAACAAGAGACGTAGAGAACTGACCTTCAAGATTGGAGATTTTGTATATCTTAGAGTATCACCTCTCAAGGGAATGCAGAGATTCCAAGTAAAAGGAAAGCTTGCACCAAGGTATATTGGACCCTTCAAGATACTAGGCCGCAGAGGAGAAGTGTCTTATCAGTTGGAAATGCCCCCTGAATTGTCTGAAGTGCACGATGTTTTTCACGTGTCTTTACTTCGGAAATGTCTTGAAGTTCCGGAGAAGCCAGAGATCTTCAAGAATATTGATCACCATTCTGTGGACATCAACAAGGATTTGACCTATCGTGAAGTGCCTACCCGTATCCTCGAGGAAGCATATCGAACCACTCGAACCCGAAGCATTAAGTTTCTGAAAGTTCAGTGGAGCAATCACACAGAAGATGAAGCCACTTGGGAACGAGAAGATTCCTTCAGAAAGAATTTCCCAATCTTTTCAGTTCTTAGTTAATGAATCTCGAGGACGAGATTCTTTTTAAGGGGGGAAGATTGTAACAACCCAAATATTTGTAATCCATTTCCTATTAATTAAAGTGCCAAATTTTGGATCAAGATAAAACTTTTTATCTCTTATTGCATGTGTGCATAGATTTCTATTATATGTCTTTTATGATTTCATGTGTGTTAGAATTTGTGGTGAAATGTTTAGTTAATTCAAACCTAACCAACAGAAGCATTAGAGAAGAACCACAAGGACCAAAAGAAACCAGAAGCAAAAGAAATAAAGAAAAGAGAAGAAAATTGTGATCTAGAAAATATTATTGACTACCCTACTTTGGACACTTAGATTAAGCAATCTGTAACTCAAGTAAGGGTGTGGTCAGTTAGTTAAGCTTGACCAGGCTGCATACTAACTTGACCAAGAAGTTTCAAACAAAAATTCAAACTCTAACCTAACTCAAACATCTGCCAAAGTTTGAATCTGAAACAGTGACCATACCCCAAAATTTAAATAAGATTTTTGCAAAACCTCATCTTTCTGCTCAACAAAAATATCTCTGGAATCCTTGTGTAATATGTTGACAACCCAAAGTGAAACTTTTCAAAAATTTGAATTTTGAATTCTTGCGGGCATTGTGTCGAGCACCTGGTGGGCAAAAATCCAGGAAAATCAAAGCTACTGTGGCCAACGCTGTTCCCGTTCGCCCTGGCCCTGTAGCCATGCTCATGGAGTCCCCCGCTGTCAAGCCCCAGCCTCCCCTGCCCCGACCCAGGCCGTGAGACATGGAAGGAGAAGGAAGAAGCCGCCCAGACCCCCCCTCTCCTCTCCCTCTGCTCTCTGCACGATGCCGACCGACATGAGCTCGCCAGAGCATGCCCACAGTGCCCCGGCGCCAAGACAACACCCCGCCAGCATGCCCCCAAGGCCGCCGTGCCCGGCTTTGCCCATGCACGTCGCCAGACCCCCCGCACCGGCCACCTTCTGGCCACCCTTGCCCCCGGCCTCCTGGCCTATAAAAGCCCCCTCCGAGCACGCAGTTGAACCCACACCAGCCCCAGCAAGCTCCCAGACATCCTCTCTTCCCCCAGTTCACTCTCGTTCGCAGTTGCCAGCCCCGCCGGCGAGCTCCTGGACGCGGGTGGCGCCACCGCGTTCGGCCTCCGTTGGACGAACGGACGCCGGTAAGTGGAGGAGAAGGGCCGCCGGAGTCTTTTCTGCCCCGCGCCGTCGAGTTCTGCTTCCCCTACGTCCCTCGCCGTTGTTGTCGTCTTCTGTACTGCACGCTGGTGAGCTCCCTCCCTCGCCGATGGACACGACGCAGACGCGCCGTTGGATTAGAATCCAACGGCAGCGTACCGATTCGGTCCCGTAAGTGACCTGATGCGTAGGCCCCGCTTGTCAGGTTCGAATTCGAACGTTTCCCGCCCCTGGCGAAGCGGTACTGGGCCGGCCCGTTCGGGTTTCTTCGGAAATCGGCCCAGTTCAGTAAAATTCGGTCCGAAACGATTTTATTTATTTTCCCGCTCATTTTAGATATGTTTCAGATATGATTTTCAAACTTTAATTTCAATAGATTTAGAAATCCGTTTTTAGCAAATAAATATGCGTTGGAAAGCTTAGGAAATTATCTAGCCTCTGAAACTAGTTAGAATCCAATTTGAGTTAGTGATTTAATTCAATAAGAATACTTTGACCATAGCCTCTGGAACTTGGTTTATGAACTCACTAGTCCACTTGTCTACTGTTTAGTCCAACCCTAATCAACTAAAACCTTGTTAGTGCTATCAATTAAGCCCTAATCCAACCCTAGTGTGTAGCATAAAATGATAGATCTTCATTATACACTTAGTTTAGTTTTTCCCTCATTACCAATTCACTTAATTAATCCCTCTCCACTTGAACTAGCCCTAATACCCCTAGTTTCATACCAATGCTAAGAAAGTAAACAACATATGGCACTTGGTAGAAAAATCTAACCTACACAATTAATGAAAACTTGGAAGAAAAATTGCAACCCAACTCAATAAAATCCAACATGAAATATATTGTTTGAAAACAAGTATGTGTGCTTGGAGTGTTGTTAGTATTGTGTAGTGATTGTGTGCATTGTGTTTATTCGTTATTAAAGAGTATCAGAAGCATACACAAGTCACCAACCTTGCAGCACTCCTCATCATAATATCAAGAGTATCAGAAGCAAACAAGTTTTGAAAACAATCAAGATTTTAAAGGTTATTAATTAGCAATTTATCCCTATTGGAAACTAACCGGCGCTGCAGAGGGGAGACGCGCCGGCTTATATAGCAGGCCACCAGGTCTTGAGGAGTAAGACCGGCATCCCGGAGCTCGCCCTTAACCCGGTGAAGCGCATTCACCGGCATCACCGAGTTCTTCGGGTTGTAGGTCCAGTTCGTCATAGCCAAGGGTGGCTCGTCCACAAATGGCGGCAGGTTGAGCAGATCCTCGTCGGTGGTGTTCTTGACGTAGAAGAAGCTTTTCTGCCACTTCTTGCAAGATTCCAGGAGCTCCACCTTGGGGAAGTCCGAGCCCTTTCGGGACATGATGGTGGCCGCGCCGCAGAGGGTCATGGGGCGGTCCTTCTTTTCCTGGGCCGTCTCCGGCGGGTCGTCCTTGCTCCGGGGCGGCTCTTGGACGACTTGCTTCCGCAGTTGGAAGTACTTCGCCCAGCCTTGAGTAAGGGGCTCTATGCCGGCATAGCCCTCGCAAAAAGCAGCGAAGGCGGAGAGGATCATCACGGCATTGGCCGGGATATGATGAGGTTGTAGGTCGTAGGTGTTGAGGAAGTCCCGGAAGAAGTCCGATGCCGGCAGGCCGAAGCCACGCTCGAAGTGGGCGATGAAGACGACGCGTTCGCCAGGTTCAGGTGCCGGCACAGTTTCTCCTGCTGGTAGCCGGCATGCTACGCCCTCCGGGACTCTCCTGGTGGAGCTGACCCAGGATATGTCGGCCGGAGTAACCTCCGACCCCTCCCAGCCGGAGCGTCCTTGGGCTCGGGCCGAGGTATCTTCCTCAGAGGCCGAGGTGCCCGTCATGCTTGAAGATGCCATCTTAGTGGCCGGGACAAGGCGTGACAGCCGGAGTCCCGTGATGTTATTCCTATCAAGGCCGGAGAAAAGAGGGAGGTTAGTCTCTCCGGCATACCACTCTCCCCAAGGTTAGCAGAAATCAAAGATCTACCGAGCCAGTTAAAACAGGAAACAAATAAGGGTAAAAATTCTAAGGAAGAACACCTGTGAGCGCTGTTAGCAATGCTAGTCGAATCCAGAGAGGAACTGCACTAGATCTATGCGGATATGGCTACCAATGCGAAGCTATGAAGAAGCATCAAAGAGGAAGAACAGAGGGAGAGAGGAACTCATCGGAGTTTGGCCGACGGCGAAAGAACGACGACGGCGAGCGTACAGAAGAAGATCCAATCTCCATGCAATGCTGCAGAGAGAAGAGGCGGCGGCGGCGGCGTCGTCAATGGTGATGCCGTGCGTCGTCGGGCGTCGGCGCCGGAGTAGAGCGGGTCGTCGGCGGCGCTCCTTCTCTGTCCCTCGGTCCGGCGGCGAAGCGCAAGGGGCAGGAGAGCAGAAGAGGAAGAAGGCACTGTGGCGGGGGTAAAAAGAGCAAGTTTACCCCCACCCCATATTTATACCGAAGAGGCAGGGTCATGGGGATCGTGGGTAGTGCTCCACTCCCCCGACCGTTCCTGCAGAGAGTCGCCACGTGGCGGCACAGAGTGGGGCGGCGGTTCCGGTAACTGTGCCATGACGCAATGATGGCGAGGAGTAACTGCACTGTGAACCGTCACATCGTGGGCGACCGTTCGAGGTGGCAGGACAGTTACAAGTTTCGATGCAAAGCTGTCAGGCATGGCTTCTCGAGGAAGACTCGTCTATATGTCGGATTAACTGCCCGATGTATATGTTCCGTCCGGAATACCCTCGGGACCGGCCGGAATAAGTTTTGGAACAGGAACAGAGGCCGGGATATAATCTGATCACCGGGACATAATGAATAAAGGTATGTTGAACCTGTCGAGGCTCCACAGCTATGACTGGGGAACCTCGGCAGCTTCGGGGACTAGTGTCGGGGGGATAACCCCCGGTAGGGTCAAGAGACTAGAAAGACACAAAGTCTATGGTTGACTTATGCCGGGTTATCAAGAAAGGGCCTGGCCGGAATATAAGAGCATCGGCCAGGCCGGCATATGTGTGTATCCCGGCTAATACTTGGATATGCCGGTATAGCCGGAATACTGGTATATGTGTGCCGGCATATACTTAGATATGCCGGCCTAACCATTTGGTGTGTTGTGCAGGAGCAGGGGAGGCCGGATTACCCGACCCTCGTAGGTCGTTGGTCCGGCATATATGTCCTGGGTATGGCCAACGGTCATATCCGGGATACTTAAGTCAACCAAGGTGTCACATCCCTACAATCAAGGAAGAAAACATCCAAGCATGGTAGCAGAGTAAGATGGCAGGGTGCACAGTGGAGGTTACCTACCCTCACTGTGCACAAGTACGAGCTCACCGCACAGAGGTAAGGCCACAGTTCAAGAGGTACAAGGTACAGGGATATGGCGTCCCATCGAGAGCAATCAGGGGCGAAGTCAAGGGTCTCTGCCATCGTCACCAGCTCCTGTTTGGAGTGTAGCCCGTGTCTTGTGGTCTTGTATGACCGTTGTAACCCTGGCCACCACTATATAAGGTGGCATAGGGAGCCCTGGTAAAGGGTGGGTCACTCTGTGTTCCTACACTTAGCAGTTCATCTTCCTTCTCTAGCAGAGAGCTTGGAAGCACCATTGTTGTGTACTACATCAACCCAAATATACAACCAGTAGAGCAGGAGTAGGGGTGTTATCTCCTTACGAGAGCCCCGAACCTGGGTAGATCAGTGTCTCTTTCTGTCGTGCTTTTTAGCTCGTTCCCCTCTCCCGAATCCTCCAGCATCTAGTTCGGCCCCCATTTAAGCCATCCTATGGCATATGTTGTTTCACCACGACGACAATCATGTCGGGCTCAGGTTGTGGGGGCGGGTTGTTGCCAGCATGGCCTCGAGTTTCCGGAGCCATTCTGGAGAGAAGTTTATCTTTTGAGATACAACAACAGTTTTAAATGCAGGGGAAATAAGTTGTGCAACATGACATGGAAGGAAATCATAAGAAACATAGCTACACCAACATCCATCAGCATACATCATCAACCATAATCATCCAAGTCCACCACTTACATACATACATACATACAAAAGAGGTGCCACATAAGTCTAGCACACATACCACAAAGTCTCATGCAACACATACCAAATGGTTTCAGCTGAACCAAATAACACACCTAAATGCAAAAGGGGTCGATCTAGCCACTACGTGACATCCTAAGTGAGCTAGCAGTGCATCGGGTACCTACTCGTCGACGCTAACATGAGGCACAACCTCCTCGGGGTCCTCCTCACTCGGGGTCGCAGGAGCGTAGAAGTCCATGATAGCGTCGCGGTCATCACCGCCATCGCCACCACGGTCGTCGTCATCAGTGCTCAGGGCTCCTCGTCGTAGGCCTCCTGGTGGTCGTCGTCACGGCCAAGTACCTCCTCGTTCTCCTTGCGGAGCTCGGCAGTCTCCTCCTCTAACTCAGACACGTGACTCTCAAGTGAAGCGAGGTGATCCTCCAGATCACGGACGCGCTATCACAGAGCCCTATTCCTCTTCACGAGGCGCGAGATAGCGTGTCGGAGGACACGCATAAGTCCATCGCCCCACGTGCGCTCGATCACCTCGAAGGTGAACTCTAGAGAGGTCAGCGGGACCTCCTTCCCGCGGACCTGGCAAATGACCTTGTAACAACCCAAATATTTGTAATCCATTTCCTATTAATTAAAGTGCCAAATTTTGGACCAAGATAAAACTTTTTCATCTCTTATTGCATGTGTGCATAGATTTTTATTATATGTCTTTTATGATTTCATGTGTGTTAGAATTTGTGGTGAAATGTTTAGTTAATTCAAACCTAACCAACAGAAGCATTAGAGAAGAACCACAAGGACCAAAAGAAACCAGAAGCAAAAGAAATAAAGAAAAGAGAAGAAAATTGTGATCTAGAAAATATTATTGACTACCCTACTTTGGACACTTAGATTAAGCAATCTGTAACTCAAGTAAGGGTGTGGTCAGTTAGTTGAGCTTGACCAGGGTGCATACTAACTTGACCAAGAAGTTTCAAACAAAAATTCAAACTCTAACCTAACTCAAACATCTGCCAAAGTTTGAATCTAAAACAGTGACCATACCCCAAAATTTAAATAAGATTTTTGCAAAACCTCATCTTTCTGCTCAACAAAAATATCTCTGGAATCCTTGTGTAATATGTTGACAACCCAAAGGAAACTTTTCAAAAATTCGAATTTTGAATTCTTGCGGGCATTGTGTCGAGCACCTGGTGGGCAAAAATCTAGGAAAATCAAAGCTACTGTGGCCAACGCTATTCCCGTTCGCCCTGGCCCTGTAGCCATGCTCGTGGAGTCCCCCGCTGTCGAGCCCCAGTCTCCCCTGCCCCGACCCAGGCCGTGAGACATGGAAGGAGAAGGAAGAAGCCGCCTGGACCCCCCTCTCCTCTCCCTCTGCTCTCTGCACGATGCCGACCGGCATGAGCTCGCCAGAGCATGTCCACAGTGCCCCGGCGCCAAGACAACACCCCGCCAGCACGCCCCCAAGGCCACCGCGCCCGGCTTTGCCCGTGCACGTCGCCAGACCCCCCGCACCGGCCACCTTCTGGCCACCCTTGCCCCCGGCCTCCTAGCCTATAAAAGCCCCCTCCGAGCACGCAGTTGAACCCACACCAGCCCCAGCAAGCTCCCAGGCATCCTCTCTTCCCCCAGTTCGCTCTCGTTCGCAGTTGCCAGCCCCGCTGGCGAGCTCCTGGACGCGGGTGGCGCCGCCGCGTTCGGCCTCCGTTGGACGAACGGACGCCGGGAAGTGGAGGAGAAGGGCCGTCGGAGTCTTTTCTGCCCCGCGCCGTCGAGTTCTGCTTCCCCTACGTCCCTCGCCGTCACCGTCGTATTGTCTACTGCACACCGGTGAGCTCCCTCCCTCGCCGATGGACACGACACAGACGCGCCGTTGGATTAGAATCCAACGGCAGCGTACCGATTCGGTCCCGTAAGTGACCTAACGCGTAGGCCCCGCTTGTCAGGTTCGAAGTCGAACGTTTCCCGCCCCTGGCGAAGCGGTACTGGGCCGGCCCATTCGGGTTTCTTCGGAAATCGGCCCAGTTCAGTAAAATTCGGTCCGAAACGATTTTATTTATTTTCCCGCTCATTTTAGATATGTTTCAGATATGATTTTCAAACTTTAATTCCAAGATATTTAGAAATCCGTTTTTAGCAAATAAATATGCGTTGGAAAGCTTAGGAAATTATCTAGCCTCTGAAACTAGTTAGAATCCAATTTGAGTTAGTGATTTAATTCAATAAGAATACTTTGACCATAGCCTTATTAATCTTAGGAAAATCTTAGAAAATTGTGTAAACGTCCTAAAATCTTGAAACTTGGTTTATGAACTCACTAGTCCACTTGTCTACTGTTTAGTCCAACCCCAATCAACTAAAACCTTGTTAGTGCTATCAATTAAGCCCTAATCCAACCCTAGTGTGTAGCATAAAATGATAGATCTTCATTATACACTTAGTTTAGTTTTTCCCTCATTACCAATTCACTTAATTAATCCCTCTCCACTTGAACTAGCCCTAATACCCCTAGTTTCATACCAATGCTAAGAAAGTAAACAACATATGGCACTTGGTAGAAAAATCTAACCTACACACTTAATGAAAACTTGGAAGAAAACTTGCAACCCAACTCAATAAAATCCAACATGAAATCTATTGTTTGAAAACAAGTATGTGTGCTTGGAGTGTTGTTAGTATTGTGTAGTGATTGTGTGCATTGTGTTTATTCGTTATTAGACACTAGTGTTGCTGAGGAGGATATTGAGGGGGAATTTTATCAAGAAGAAGAATACTACCCCGGACACTTTGCCAACCAAGGCAAGCCATCTTTTGAATCATACTCCAAATGCCTAGCTTTAATATTGCATTCTACTTGTTTTGAAGTAAATTGCATGATTGAATTGCTAGAGTAGAATGATAGTTGTTTAGTGATATCTTGCTTAGCAAGAGTATCAAGCTGAGTTTATCCAACCCTATTTAGTGGTATCATCACTCTATATAGTTGCTTAGTCGCTAATAAAATTGAGGCCATCTATAAGGGGAACCCTATTTGAAATTGGTGACTTGAACTTGAAAACTTGAATTGGAGATTTCTCCTACATGATGGCTTTATGAAGGAAAATAAACTTGACTAAGAACTATGGAATGTATTTGTAAATGATAATAAGTGATGTACCATGTGAGCCAACCATTACCGTACGACCACACTACCCCTAAATGGGAAGGGGCTTAGTCCGTAGCTTGTTCACCCTAGTATGGGAGACCTTGTATCATCCTTTATAGAAGTGCACCGTGCGCGGGTACTTCCGAACTGGGTGGAAATTTCCATTCATACAGCATCCTGTAGCGGGCAAAACTAGAGACGCCGGAACGGAGATGTCCGTGTCTCGGGCTCTAGGAAAGGATCCTATACTAGAGTGAATAAGTGAAAGAGTTTGTTTGATTATCTGAAACTCGCATACTTTGTGTATGACGATCCGTGGATTTCTCCCGGCAGATGTATCGAATCTTGTGGGTAAAGTGTACCCCTCTGCAGAGGTTTCAAAACTATTCGAATAGCCGCATCCGCGGTCATGGACAGTTGGCAAGCTGTACTTGACTTTTGTCAAGAATGTTAACAACTTATGGTGAAATTGGTGAATGACTTGACTTGACATTGATGTTGACAACACCTGAAGTTCCTCTTTAGATTGAACTTAGAGAATTAAATCTTCTTCTCTATTAAGGAACATTCTTGGGAAATAAAACTAGCTTTTGCAAATAAACTTAGTGCCTAGTCCACCATATCTACTTCATCATTTTGTTTATAAGCTGGTTTGCGAGTGCATCCAATGTACTCATGGCTGTGTCCCTGGCTATCAACTTGGCCAGACTATGGGGAAGAGTATCCGGAGGAAGGTTATGAAGAAGAATACTAGAACTAAGATCATCTCCTGAGTCGCCATTGCCTGTAGGGTGAAGGCATGGACCCGAAGACGTTATTTCCGCTGCTATATTGTGTTGTAATATGAACTTGGTCACTATGACCATTGGTATTTGAACTATTCGTATTGTAATGGAACTGGTTACCAACTACGTTATGTGTATCACAACAATGATTCTGGGATTGTGGTGGAATACATAACGGGCACTTCGAATTTGTGATAAATTTGGGGGTGTTACAAGTTGGTATCAGAGCCTAGGCTGACCATAGGAGACCTTAGTTAGAATGGGCGTTAAATGAAACCTTTATAAAAGCAAAGAGATAAGTAATAGTTTAAAATTGCTTAGTCTTTTCCTCTCTATTTACAAAGCTTTGTACATGATTCAGTTTTGCCTACTTAAAAATTTTGCACACTTGAGTTGATCACTAACCTAATCTAATCTAAAATTTTGTAGATGGCCCCGGTGTTCACTGAGCAATACCAGTTGGGCCATGGTGGTAGCCTTGTTTTCGAGCGCGACCTCACCACCCTGACCTTGTTCTTGGATCGTCTATATCCGGAGTTCAAGGGAGCCGTGCTCAATGGGCACCCGGATGGAGAGCTTCGATGGCTTATCAGGGCAAGTTGCCGTGGCAAGAAGGGAGATTTAAGTTCTCCAAGGATCAAGTTTGAGCTTGTGGAGAACACTTGGGCCGATGGTTTGGTCCGAGGTATGCAGGAGATGCTTGCCCACTTATGCGGACTGCATATTGAGGAGGTCCAGGTGGAGTGCTTTAGGAACTTTGCTCGGCGTGATGCGGAAGGGCGTCCCGCAAACATGCCAGGGCAAAATGAGCCGAGTACATATGCAGATCACATGGACTTCTTGCTGTACTCCACTTAGCAGGAGGCAGATCGTGCCCGTACCAAGGCCAACCTTGAGCACTTCGCACTTGTGGAGGCGAGGAGCACTATCAGGATCCTTGCTAGGGATCGCAAGAGCCTTCGCCGCCAGCGCGATGAAAGGGATCAGACCATTGAAGAGTTGAAGGCCAATGTGGCTGAGCTGACTGAGTACATTGAAGATCTAGAGAGCCACCTTGGTGAGGAGGAAGGCATTGACCTCCGCAAGGAGGATAATGCCCTCGTGAGGGACGAGGATGACTTCATGGAGGACCTTGATGATCAGGAGAATGATGAGGATGCTGGATTCATTGAGGATGATGAGGAGGAAGACCCCGAGAAGCCCGATGTGTAGATTGGAGATCCCCGTGTTATCTAGTTATGAGTTTACTTTAAGTCACTTCGTGTAGGTGTGAATTGTATCCCCCTCCCTAGTAGACGAGTCGCAATGGTTTGATGTAAACCATTTGAAATGTGTGAACTCGTATGTGTGGTATGTTTGATGTTTGTGGAATGAAATATGAATTTGGCCCTTACGGCCTTAGTAAGACAAAATTGCATCATCTATGTTACATTTAAATCTTAGCAATTAGTTTTTCCCTCTTGTCTTACACACATTATCTTCAGATGCCGCGAGCACCCCCACCTCCGAACCCGGAAGTAGCACAACTGCTAAGGTTGATCATGGAAGACCGGGAAGCAGCCCGAGCTGAGCACCAAGCTAACTTGGCCACTCTTCTGCAGCTAACCCAGATGGCAATGAACCACAACAATGGCAATGGAAATGGCCATGGTGAAGGAGAAAACAATGGCCATGGTGATCACCGATCCAAGTTAAGGAGTTTCCAAAACACCAACCCACCTATGTTCACTAAGTCTAAAGAACCCTTAGATGCTGATGACTGGCTTCGCACTATGGAGAACAATTTGGCAGTCACCGAAGTTGGCGAAAATGAGAAGGTCTTGTACACCATCCACTATCTTGCGGGAGCCGCAAGAGCTTGGTGGGACAACACTCGTGCAATGCAAGCCCAAGGGTATGTGATGCCTTGGGAGGAGTTCAAGAGCAAGTTTAGCAAAGCCCATGTTCCTTTGGGATTAGTTAAGAGGATGAGAGATGAGTTCAGAAATCTGAAACAAGGTTCCCTATCTGTGGTTGACTACCGTGACAAGTTCCTTACCTTGTCTAGGTATGCCCCAGATGACACCAACACCAATGAGAAGAAGCAAGAGAGGTTTCTGAATGGACTTCATGATGAGATGCAATGTGTCTTGGTCAGCATTCCCTTTGCAGACCTGGAGTCATTGGTTGACTCTGCCATTCAGATGGAAGGCAAACTCAAGTAAGCTGCAGAGAACCGCAAGCGCCGTATGATGTATCAAGGCAACTCAAGCAACTCGCAGAAGCCAAGGGGAAATCCAGCTATGGGTTTCGCCCCTAGACCTACGAGGCCATCTGCACCTACTCCACGTCCCAACTTTCCCAACCGTCTGACCGGCAATAACTTCAACCGTGCACCTCCAAGACCTAATGGCAACAACTTCAACTCCAATACTCCTAGGCCAAATGGCGCACCTGCGCTGCCCAAGTCTGGTGACAAGTCTGGTGTTACCTGTTATGAGTGCAGACTCAAGGGGCACTACTCCAATGAGTGCCCGAAGAAGATGAATGATGCATCCAAGACCACCGCTCCTGCTCAGCAACAGCGCCGTGTTGGAAATGGCAAGAATTATCCACCAAGGAACCAGCCTCACCCTCGAGGCCGTCTGAATCACATGAATGTTAAAGAAGCTCAGGAAGCAACCGACGTGGTGCTGGGTATGTTTCCTGTTAATTCAGTTCCTGCAAGAGTTCTGTTTGATTCTAGAGCTTCACACTCGTTTGTTACTAAGTTATTTATTGATAAAAGTGGACTTCAACAAACACCCTTGAAAAATACCATGTCCGTGCAAATACCCGGGTCAATAACAAAGGCTAGTTGGACCTGCTTGGCAGTGCCCATAGAAATCCATGGGATAGCATTCTTAGCCAGTTTGATTGTGTTAGGAACCAAGGGATTGGAAGTAGTCTTAGGTATGGATTGGATGTCTCAACATCAAGGAATTATAGATTGTGCCAAAAAGACCAGCACTATGAGGAGTAGCACTGGAATTGTAGTAAAGCATGTGTCAGTCAAACCACCCCAAATCACCAGATGTCATAAGAGTATCTCAGGACCAACTCTGGAGAAAGTTCCCATCGTCTGTGAATACCCGGATGTTTTTCCCGATGAGCTACCCAGAATGCCACCGGATCGGGATATTGAGTTTATCATTGAGCTTATCCCCGGAACTGGATCTATAGCCCAACGACCCTATCGTATGAACCCAGCTGAACTAGTGGAGTTGAAGAAGCAATTGGATGACCTTTTGAGTAAGGGATTGATTCAGCCAAGTTCTTCCGCTTGGAGATCACCCGTCTTGTTTGTGGATAAAAGTGACGGTTCCAGCCGACTGTGCACTGATTACCGCAAGCTAAATGATGTGACCATCAAGAATAAGTATCCTCTCCCAAAGATTGATGATCTGTTTGACCAATTGACTGGAGCTCAAGTTTTCTCAAAGATAGACCTTAGAACTGGATACCATCAACTGAAGATCCGTGCAACTGATATACCTAAAACAGCCTTCACTACCCGCTACAGATTGTATGAGTACACCGTAATGTCCTTTGGATTAACCAATGCCCCTGCCTATTTCATGAACCTCATGAATAAGGTTTTCATGGAGTTCTTGGATAAGTTTGTTGTTGTCTTCATTGATGACATTCTTATCTACTCCAAGTCTGAAAAACAGCATGCAACCCACTTGAGATTAATCTTAGAGACTCTGAGAGAGCATCAGCTATATGCTAAGTTTAGTAAGTGTGAGTTTTGGTTGAAGGAAGTTGGATTCTTAGGCCATGTATTATCAGCTGGAGGAGTGTCAGTGGACCCAAAGAAGATCAAATCAGTCATGGAATGGGAAGCCCCTACCACTCAAACTGAAGTTAGAGGTTTTCTCGGATTAGCAGAATATTACCGCAAATTTGTTGAAGGGTTTTCAAGCATTACCAGACCCATGACCCAACTATTGAAGAAGGACAAGAAGTTTGAATGGACCCCTAAGTGTGAAGAGAGTTTTCAAGAGCTCAAGAAGCGATTAGTAACCGCCCCTGTCCTAACCATGCCCGATATCACCAAAAACTTTGATGTCTATTGCGATGCCTCCAAACTGGGACTTGGTTGTGTGTTAATGCAAGAAGGCAAGGTCATAGCTTACCTCTCCCGGTAGCTTCGACCTCATGAAGAAAACTATCCAACCCATGATCTGGAGTTAGCAGCCGTAGTTCTCGCTTTGAAGACTTGGAGGCATTATCTTATGGGTAACCGTTGCGAGATCTACACGGATCACAAGAGTCTGAAGTATATTTTCACCCAGAAGGAGTTGAACATGAGGCAAAGAAGATGGATAGAGTTGATCAAGGATTATGATCTAGAAATCCATTATCACCCCGGTAAGGCCAATGTAGTGGCTGATGCATTGAGTAGGAAGCCATGCACATTGAATATGATGATCAAAGAGGAGCAACCCATGTTGCACCAAGAGTTTGAAAAATTTGGATTGGAACTAGTCAGTCAAGGATTCTTAGCCAACCTTGAGTTTCAACCCACCTTGATGAGCCAAATCAAAGAAGCCCAGAAGGGAAATGAAAGTATTGACGGAATTAAGCGTAGAATTAGTTCCGGCAAGGTGCCAGGATTTGAAGAAGATGATCAAGGAGTTCTTTGGTATAAAGGACGTATTTGTGTGCCTGCTGATTCAGAATTGAAGGAAGTCATTATGAAGGAAGCTCATGAGACACCTTACTCCATCCATCCCGGTGGAACCAAAATGTATCAAGATTTAAAGGAATAGTTTTGGTGGCATGGAATGAAGCGTGAAATTGCATCGTTCATATCCAGGTGTGACATTTGTCAAAGAGTCAAGGCTGAACATCAACGTCCTGCTGGACTGTTGCAACCTTTGCAAGTTCCGGAATGGAAGTGGGAATCCGTTGGAATGGATTTCATCACTGGATTTCCAAGGTCTAGCCGCGGAAATGACTCTATCTGGGTCATTGTGGATAGACTGACCAAAGTTGCCCACTTTATTCCTGTCAAGACCACTTATACCTCAGGACAGCTGGCAGATCTTTATCTATCCAGAATTGTTAGTTTGCATGGAGTCCCTAAAACCATAGTTTCCGATCGAGGAACCCAATTCACCTCAAGATTTTGGAGAAGTTTGCACCAAGCCTTGGGAACCAAATTAGCCTTTAGCACAGATTACCACCCTCAGACTGATGGACAGACTGAAAGAGTAAATCAGATACTTGAAGATATGCTGAGAGCCTGTGTTCTAGCCTATGGAGTTAAGTGGGAAGATTGTCTGCCTTTCGCGGAGTTTTTCTACAACAACAGTTATCAAGCCAGTTTGCAAATGGCCCCATTTGAAGCTTTATATGGAAGAAAGTGTCGTACCCCTTTGAATTGGTCTGAAACTAGAGACAGCAAGATATTTGGACCGGACATTCTGCAAGAAGCTGAAGAGAAGGTTCGCATGATTCGTGATTACCTCAAGGCAGCCCAGTCTAGACAGAAGAGTTATGCCAACAAGAGACGTAGAGAACTGACCTTCAAGATTGGAGATTTTGTATATCTTAGAGTATCACCTCTCAAGGGAATGCAGAGATTCCAAGTAAAAGGAAAGCTTGCACCAAGGTATATTGGACCCTTCAAGATACTAGGCCGCAGAGGAGAAGTGTCTTATCAGTTGGAAATGCCCCCTGAATTGTCTGAAGTGCACGATGTTTTTCACGTGTCTTTACTTCGGAAATGTCTTGAAGTTCCGGAGAAGCCAGAGATCTTCAAGAATATTGATCACCATTCTGTGGACATCAACAAGGATTTGACCTATCGTGAAGTGCCTACCCGTATCCTCGAGGAAGCATATCGAACCACTCGAACCCGAAGCATTAAGTTTCTGAAAGTTCAGTGGAGCAATCACACAGAAGATGAAGCCACTTGGGAACGAGAAGATTGCCTTCAGAAAGAATTTCCCAATCTTTTCAGTTCTTAGTTAATGAATCTCGAGGACGAGATTCTTTTTAAGGGGGGAAGATTGTAACAACCCAAATATTTGTAATCCATTTCCTATTAATTAAAGTGCCAAATTTTGGATCAAGATAAAACTTTTTTATCTCTTATTGCATGTGTGCATAGATTTCTATTATATGTCTTTTATGATTTCATGTGTGTTAGAATTTGTGGTGAAATGTTTAGTTAATTCAAACCTAACCAACAGAAGCATTAGAGAAGAACCACAAGGACCAAAAGAAACCAGAAGCAAAAGAAATAAAGAAAAGAGAAGAAAATTGTGATCTAGAAAATATTATTGACTACCCTACTTTGGACACTTAGATTAAGCAATCTGTAACTCAAGTAAGGGTGTGGTCAGTTAGTTAAGCTTGACCAGGCTGCATACTAACTTGACCAAGAAGTTTCAAACAAAAATTCAAACTCTAACCTAACTCAAACATCTGCCAAAGTTTGAATCTGAAACAGTGACCATACCCCAAAATTTAAATAAGATTTTTGCAAAACCTCATCTTTCTGCTCAACAAAAATATCTCTGGAATCCTTGTGTAATATGTTGACAACCCAAAGTGAAACTTTTCAAAAATTTGAATTTTGAATTCTTGCGGGCATTGTGTCGAGCACCTGGTGGGCAAAAATCCAGGAAAATCAAAGCTACTGTGGCCAACGCTGTTCCCGTTCGCCCTGGCCCTGTAGCCATGCTCATGGAGTCCCCCGCTGTCAAGCCCCAGCCTCCCCTGCCCCGACCCAGGCCGTGAGACATGGAAGGAGAAGGAAGAAGCCGCCCAGACCCCCCCTCTCCTCTCCCTCTGCTCTCTGCACGATGCCGACCGACATGAGCTCGCCAGAGCATGCCCACAGTGCCCCGGCGCCAAGACAACACCCCGCCAGCATGCCCCCAAGGCCGCCGTGCCCGGCTTTGCCCATGCACGTCGCCAGACCCCCCGCACCGGCCACCTTCTGGCCACCCTTGCCCCCGGCCTCCTGGCCTATAAAAGCCCCCTCCGAGCACGCAGTTGAACCCACACCAGCCCCAGCAAGCTCCCAGACATCCTCTCTTCCCCCAGTTCACTCTCGTTCGCAGTTGCCAGCCCCGCCGGCGAGCTCCTGGACGCGGGTGGCGCCACCGCGTTCGGCCTCCGTTGGACGAACGGACGCCGGTAAGTGGAGGAGAAGGGCCGCCGGAGTCTTTTCTGCCCCGCGCCGTCGAGTTCTGCTTCCCCTACGTCCCTCGCCGTTGTTGTCGTCTTCTGTACTGCACGCTGGTGAGCTCCCTCCCTCGCCGATGGACACGACGCAGACGCGCCGTTGGATTAGAATCCAACGGCAGCGTACCGATTCGGTCCCGTAAGTGACCTGATGCGTAGGCCCCGCTTGTCAGGTTCGAATTCGAACGTTTCCCGCCCCTGGCGAAGCGGTACTGGGCCGGCCCGTTCGGGTTTCTTCGGAAATCGGCCCAGTTCAGTAAAATTCGGTCCGAAACGATTTTATTTATTTTCCCGCTCATTTTAGATATGTTTCAGATATGATTTTCAAACTTTAATTTCAATAGATTTAGAAATCCGTTTTTAGCAAATAAATATGCGTTGGAAAGCTTAGGAAATTATCTAGCCTCTGAAACTAGTTAGAATCCAATTTGAGTTAGTGATTTAATTCAATAAGAATACTTTGACCATAGCCTCTGGAACTTGGTTTATGAACTCACTAGTCCACTTGTCTACTGTTTAGTCCAACCCTAATCAACTAAAACCTTGTTAGTGCTATCAATTAAGCCCTAATCCAACCCTAGTGTGTAGCATAAAATGATAGATCTTCATTATACACTTAGTTTAGTTTTTCCCTCATTACCAATTCACTTAATTAATCCCTCTCCACTTGAACTAGCCCTAATACCCCTAGTTTCATACCAATGCTAAGAAAGTAAACAACATATGGCACTTGGTAGAAAAATCTAACCTACACAATTAATGAAAACTTGGAAGAAAAATTGCAACCCAACTCAATAAAATCCAACATGAAATATATTGTTTGAAAACAAGTATGTGTGCTTGGAGTGTTGTTAGTATTGTGTAGTGATTGTGTGCATTGTGTTTATTCGTTATTAAAGAGTATCAGAAGCATACACAAGTCACCAACCTTGCAGCACTCCTCATCATAATATCAAAGAGTATCAGAAGCAAACAAGTTTTGAAAACAATCAAGATTTTAAAGGTTATTAATTAGCAATTTATCCCTATTGGAAACTAGGGTTTCTTATTTGGTGAGATTACCACAACTTAGCAATCAATTCAAGCATGCAGGCAATCAATGAACCAAACAGCACACTTATCACATTTGCAGGTTGACAACAATCTTAAGAACCTAACAAAGTTGGATTTACTGAAAAACAAGTTGTGGTTAATTTCCTATGAATTAAACAATAGGAAATATCACTAGAGCACCAAAATAATCCTCAGATATTTTCTGAATCTCAGAAAAATATGAGGTAAAATGCTCTGGAAAGCCCTTCCAGAACATGATCCAATTAAGTTGGATTCACCACAAAATTCCTTTTTAACTGCAAGTGGTGATTTTCCTAATATTAATTATACACAATGCCATTTCAATTACTACTGCAAGAATACAAGTCCTAAAATAGCAAAACCAGTGAGTCAAGCAAAGTATCATGGTAAGCTATCACCGAAAATTGGTTTCACTCATTTCCAACATACCAAACTCAGGATTTGCAATTAAGTATGAAAATAGGCTAACAACACACCACTATTTATCATTTACTCTACATTGATCCTAAAATTATGGGACCTATGCCATCTGAAAGCTAATGACTTAAGCTACTCAAGGAAATTTGAATCACTTCATTTTCATGCACAGATCAAATTCTATGGAATTTCAAAGTTCATAGATCAAGCAAAATCATCAAAGCATTTTCTAAAAAAATATCGCGCGGGCCAGATCTGCCCGGAACGGGCCGAAACTGTGTGGATCTGGCCCAGATCCACCGGCGACGCGCGGGAGAGCGATTTCAAATGGCTGGCAGGTGGGGCCCGGCTATCAGCGCCTCTGGGAGGCCGAATCGGTACGCGCCGATCTCGGCCGTCCGATCAAGTCAAGATCGACGACGCTCGTTCGTCGTCTCCGCGACAGAGACGAGGGCATCGGCGGGGGTTAGGGTTTGGTCGGCAGTTCACCGGAGCTCATCTAGGGCTTCTCGGCGTCGATCTGGCAGTGGCATTCGGCTGCGGTCCATCGGAAGAGGTCGGCGATGTCGTCGGAGAGGCAAACATCGAAGCGGCGTGGTCCTGGGCTTGCTCCTTCACCTCCAGACGCTCCGGCGAGGTCGGCGATGGCGTCGGCTACCGTCGGTCTTGGCCCTGGAAAAGTATAGCATTAGCACCGTAGGGAGTCTGGGAAGCCAGAGAGAGGGAGGAGAGAGGCCAGCGGCGTCGCAGGTGACGGCAACCTTCCCCTTTTCTTCCTCGGCTTCAATGGCTCTCCAGCGAGCTCGCTAGGGCTGGGCACGGCGAGGGAGAGGGTGGCTGGGTGCGTGTGAGCTTGCAGAGGAGTGGGGAGTGCGAAGAGGGGCAAATGACGAGCAGAGGGGGTGTGGGGTTTTATCTGCTCGCGACGGGCTCGGTCTAGGGTGCACTTCGATGGAAACGATTGGAGGGTTTGGACAGCGTGCTGGGGACGGCATTGTGGTCTCAGTCCAGTGGTTTTGTCGCGGAGCTCGGGCGCTTGCTGTGCCAACAGGCAGACGCACGGGTTCAGTCGACGTGCAAGGTTTTCATGTCATGGCCGGGAGGATCAGGTGGTCGAGCGTGCTGTGCGAGGGTGGCGCATTGCTGGGGTTCGATATCGTGCAGGGTGACGTGCAGTGTGCGGGGAAAAGGTGTGTGCACGCTTCGGAATGGGTATGCCACTCTCGACGTCCAGAGCGTGCACGGGAGGGGACAGAGCGCGGGCTAGATGACGGCCAACGGGCGGCGTGGGCGGCAGCCAGCCATTGGGCATCGACGACGGCAGCTAGAGGGCTCTGGTGGCGTGGTAGCAGGGGCTGGCTTGCCTCCTGCGCCCTGGTCGGCACGAGCGTGCGCGGGGTGGCCTCGGGCTTCGAGAGAGAGAAGTGGTGAGGTAGGGGAGGCGAGTGTCTTGCAGGTGGGGTCCTGGTGCTCTCCTGGGCGGTTGCTCGATGCTGGTTGGGGGTTGGAGAGGGCTAGAGTGAGAGAGAGAGGGGGAGAGTGAGATCTTGGCAAGATTGCCTCGGGCTTCCCCCTTCTTTTGTGTCCAACCGCATGGGATAAGGAGAATAAGAGAGGGGAAGAGAGAGAGGTGGCCGGCTAGGGTCTCTTGGTCGAGTT
The DNA here is from genome assembly GCA_007115705.1 of Dactylis glomerata. Classification (NCBI taxonomy): domain Eukaryota; kingdom Viridiplantae; phylum Streptophyta; class Magnoliopsida; order Poales; family Poaceae; genus Dactylis; species Dactylis glomerata. Next base: position 2,248,499 of record QXEO01000331.1, on the reverse strand, counting down.
TGCAAGGAAAAGAGAGGAGAGAAAAGAAAAGAAGAAGGTTTTGGTGAATTCGGCCAAATTTCATTTGAATTTTGAAAAGTGCAAAGTTTTGATCCAAGGGTGGTGGTGAATGTTTCAGAAGTTCTTTCAAATATGTAGCAAGGCATCCACCAAGTTTCAAGATTTTTAGCCGAGTGGAAATAGGGTTTTGAATGAGTTCCTATTTTCCAATATAGGGTGCAAAAATAAAGTTGAAATAAAAGAAAGAAAAAGATTGTTGGTGCTAAGACTCTACTTCACTAGGTTTAGCAATAGCATGAGATCATAGCACACTTCCATGCATTCATGCAACATGTTTAATTGAAATTTGAAAGAAAAAGAATTTAAGTGACACACACACATGCACATGAATTCATAGTGCAAAACAAGCAAGCAAGACCTAGGTTTATTCTTTCTAAGTTTGAAATGGAATTCAAATAATTTGTAAGCCATCACACATCACAATTCACACTTGCAAGAATTCCAGAAGAGAATCTTGAATCAAAAGATTTTATAGAACCACACCAAGGCACATGAGATCATGCATACACACACACATTATTTTAATAAAAAGTTTTAGTTTCCCCTAAATAAAGCATTACTTGGTCTTAATATGCATTACAAAAAGTGGGCTGTTACAATAATCCTAAAACTAGTGGACAAGTTGAACTTAATAATAGGGAAATCAAACTCATTTAGGAGAAAACAGTGAATAAGTCTAGGTCTCGTTGGCCACTCAAAATTAATTATCCTTTGTGCGCTTATAGAGCTGATTTTACAAATCCTATGGGAATGTATCCTTATAAAATGGTTTATGGAAAAGCTTGCCACTTTCCTGTTGAATTAAATCATAAAGCTAGATGGGCTATTAAACAACTGAACTTTGACTTTAAAACTACGGGAGAGAAAAAAATTCTTGACTTGAACCTACTAGATGATTGGAGGAATGAAGCCTATGAGAATGCTAGAATGTTTAAAGAAAAAGTTAAAATTTGGCACGATAGGAAAATTAAAAGAAAGGAATTTAAGATAGGCAATCAAGTTTTATTGTACAACTCTCGTTTCAAGTTTTCTGCAGGGAAATTAGCTTCAAAATGGCAAGTACCCTTGGTAATACAGGAGGTGTACCGGTCAGGAGCCATCCGGCTTCACGGGGACATGAAAGGTAAACCTCATGTGGTTAATGGACAACGCCTTAAGCATTATATTGCAGGGAAAAGCTTCATCGGTAAGTTGGAAGTACTGAATCTACAAACACCGGAGGCCATGATTGCGAAAAAAAGCACAGTCACAGTCACCCCAAATCAATAAAAGGTAACTTTCATATTCGAAACTCTCTTAGAATTCCGTCAAATTCTACGGGAAGCATTTTTTATGGAAATTGAAGAGTTACAGAAGAAACCGGGAAGAAACAGAGTTTCAAGGAGGGAATGAGAAGGGCCCATGCAGCCAGATTCCCTAGCCGTGTAACATCGAGTAAACAAAAAAGAATGTGTACAAGATAGAAACACTCACTTGAAGTTGTAAGGAAATAGAATTTCCCTTTTGAGACTTTGCTCAGTTAAAAATGTGTATAGGTCATGCTCCACGTCTTTGGGCCGGGAATGGGTGTGCTTTTTCGCCCCTCGGACTTCCATTTCACTTTGTTTTTGACTCCAACTCTTTGTCTTGACCTAAAAATTGTCAATATATACCCCTTCCTGCCAATCTAATCTCGCACCGAGAGCTTTCGAGCGTTCTTGTTTTCATTGTTTCTATCTATCAGGTTTAGCCATGTCGAGCTTCAGATCCAATCTAGAGAGGGAGAGCTCCACAACGGGAGTTTTGAACCACTATCTCAACTCCGTGACGGCTCCACTGAAGACCTTGTCTTTCAAGGAGGGGGTGCTACTCATGGAAGGGTTGAAGGCCCCAAGACCGCCGGCACGTTGGAGGATAGACTTGATGCTCTGGAAGAGAAGACCTTCAGGTACAACATGGTGGTTGAGCACAACCCCGATGCTCACAACTTCATGAACATGGAGCTGGAGAAGAAGGTTGAAGAGTACAAGGAGAGGATCAAGGATTTGGAGGAGAGGTACATACATGTCATCTCACAGCTGGATAAGTTTCAAGCCCTGGTCTGGGACCAAGAGAACCAAAACTGTGAGTATTAAGAGCGGCTTCAAGAAGATTGCAGAAGATCCTTCCCTCAGGTATAATGATCCACCTATGTCCTTCTACAATGGGAAACCTTTCCTGTGGAAGATGGAAGAATGGAAGGCAGAATACAAGAAGAATCAACCCGAGGAAGAGAAAAAAGCCAGCGGCAACCGTTCAAGCTTGGGGGAGTTCCACCTAGTATCTTCATCTTTATTAGTTTATCATATTTTATCTAGCCATGGTGTTCTTTACTTTATCGTTTAGTATTGAGTTATCTTAAGTTTTTTCGAGCTCATAGAGCATTATCATGTATCCCCTATCTTGTGGTTTATCAATAAATATTAAAGTATTATGTCATCCATGGTTCTCGTATTTAGAGAATTATGGGTAACACTCATGCAAATGAGCGAGGCACGCTTAGAGGTTTCAGTCACATCTTGCTTTGAATTTGATTAACTTGAGTGTGTTGGACAATTGTAGAACCTACCTCATTAAAAGTTCAAGTAAAAAGAATTAGTCAATATGATATGAAGAAGGAAATATAGTTTAAGATAGAGATTTAGTCTTGTGAAATAAAAAGTTTGAAAGGATTAATGAAAAGAGTATGATGCATTCTTGTTTAAACTTTAGTATCTTATGAGCAAACTTGAGTCATGAATGTTTCAATACTTATTCTCTTGAAAAGTAAATGTTATGGAAGGCACCCGAGGATTCGGTTAGCCATGGAAAGTGTAAGACAAAGGCTGGGTTGAGCATAAGACTTGATTGGAATATTCATGAGCAGGGTTTGCACGGGTTACTAAGGAGCAAGAGTGCAAACAACTTCATATCTATCTTTTTATTTCCCTTCTTTTAACTTGTATTCAGCGAGAGTTGATCTTGTCTTTAAAATTACAGCAAAATATCAGTTATTATAATGCTTGCTTTCAAAAGCACGTGTGAAAATAGTATGATTCAGTTGTCCAACATACAATGGTTATGTTTGTTCAAAGATAAAAGGGTGATTGCTAGAGCTTCTATCTATGTTTCCCTCGTATGCATGAGTTTTATTTCATTAATCCTTCTTTATAACTGAACATGATGATGATACAATGCCCGTATTTATTTATCAACCATAAGCTCATTGATGCATGTGATGATCTATTCGCTTACTTACTCGAGGACGAGTGTGGTGACCCGGCATACCACTACATGTTGTAGTACGCAAGTCGTTGACATAACACTCGTGAAGTACCATTTCACAAATATTACATCCCTCAGGGTGGTACAACAGAAACATAGCGGTCTTTATTCAAGAACTAAATATTACAAGCCATAATTGTACAAAGGATTCTAGTTCCTCCTCGGTACAGAGAGGAACACTAGCAGGTTCTAACTTAAAGCTACAAACCTTAGCTACAAGATAAAGTAGTAAACTAAATATGATGTTCTACTCAAGTCACTTTATTCTAAAGTGTTCAGTGTGACTTAAGTTGATACGCTATGATCCTAGTTGTTGGCCTCCTCCTCGTGTCCTTCGCTGATACCATAGGCGATGGTGTAGTCCACCGGAAAGGTCTGGTTCCTCGTAGTAGACTTCTTCAATGTCTTCCGAGGCACCTTTAGTCTCCTCATGTTGGCCCTCCGATTCTAAGCAAGGGTTAAGAGGGAGTGGGGTGAGTAACAAGCGTTACCCAGCAAGTTCATTTAAAAGGATAGTTGTGTTTGATGCACTAGGTACGACCGTAGACTCGAAAGTCCTGGTCAAATGCAAGTTTTTGTACCCATTTCTTCAAAGGTTGATTTTATTCAGAAAACTATGTTCGTTAGTCTTCACAGGTTGATTAGAGCTTCGATGGGCTCCTTTCCTGCCACTTTCACAGCTCCTTCCCGAAACAGGGAGTATCTTGATACTTTTTTTACACTCTGCAGAGGTGGTCACTTGTACCCATAAAATATCAAAGCCTTGCTGCACGACCGAGCATACTTTCCCATCCATACTTCCTTGGTATGGGGCCCAGTTGATGAACCAAGCCAATCACTGTCCTCCTCCGCGACCCTGCATACCCACCCATTATGTAATTACCGATAAGAGCCTCTTCTCCATACCGGCCCTGGCCTTAGGTTTTATTCAACCATTTTTGGGTTTTTACCCCTACCAGCTTAATTACAATCCATAATAGATCAATTAGCAAGTCTGTCCCCCTCTATATCCATAGATAGACCGGTAGGAATCCCACATCCCCCTTTTACTCTATATCCAATGCTTCTTCATCACCGACCCGTCGAGGCCTAGCCGTGTTGTTGTGAGGAGGGGCAAGAGGAGCATCATAGGAATGGAAGGAGACGCAAATGAGGAAGACTTGGACAAGAACGGTGACCCAAAGATCGAGGAGGAATTCGACAAGCACCTCGACATGCCTACTACTAGTAAAGTAAGAAGGAAGACCTCCCTACCTACTAAAGGTTGTCCGTTCACACGAAGAAATCTCAAGGTGGCCGGCATAAAGTATTCAACCACCAACAAGAAGGGCAAGAAGATTGTGAAGAAACGCTAAGCTAGCTCGGAACCGGATGGAGAAGACTTTTATGTATGCACATGTGTGTGTGATCGAGACTTTTTTTGTGTATGCACATGTGTGTGTGATCGAGACTTTTAATTTTGTGTGTATGCACATGTGTGTGTTAGACAAAAAAGAGCAAAAAGATATGCACATGTTAGACAAGAAAGAGCAAAAAGATATGCACATGTTTTGTGTATATGCACATGTATGCATCTAATAACTAAAATATTCAAAAAAATGAAATAAATTCTGTGGCGCATCTAATGGTGGGATGCACCACAGAATTCTCCAATTCTGTGGCGCATCCCACCAGTAGATGCGCCACAGAATTTTAATACTTGGTAAAACCGTCGAGAAGCCCTCTCCCCGCACTATCTTTCTCTCTCAATTCCCATCCCCCGCCCCGGTCTCCCTCCCACCGGCGACCGGCCATCCACGTCGCCGGGTCTCGGCCCAGCGGTCCTCGCCCAGAAACTGCCCTTCCCGTCCTCCTGCACTCCCAAATCTCTACACCGCACGTGCGCCGGCCTCCTCCTCCGACGGCCATCCCCATCCCTTCTGCCCGTGCGCTCGGTGGCCTCGTCCAGCAATGGCCGCCCCCATCTCTAGCAGCAGCAGGCGGCCCCGCATCCGGACCTGCAACTCGACGTCGTGTCCCACTGGAAGCAGCTCCCCCACATCGTCTCTCACCCGGAGCAGGCCGTCTCCGACCTGATCTGCACCGTCTCCCACCTGCAGCAGGCAGCACGCCCCGCTCCGGCTCTTCACCGACCAGCACCTCGTCTTTGTGAGGTACTGGCACATACTCTGTCTTCTTTCCTTCTCTTTTGCTTTTGGTGTTCGTTAAAACTACTGGATGTTGCATAGTTTCTTCGGTAACACACTGTCAATTGTGTTTCTTGTATGCAGTACCATGTTGGACATTTTCTTACTATTTCTTGCTTCTGTGCACATCCCCTGAAATACTTTGATATATGTGGTGAACCAGTCATCTGAAATAACCACTATATACATAATGCAATCTACAAGTTACACACATGAAGAAGCAACTGGATGATGTTGGTTCTTAACTTTTTAACTTTCTGGCTTCATGCCTGCTTTTCACTAGGTTTAGTTGCTACCTTTGTCTACCTAATTGTTCTAGGTTTGTCTGCCTAGTTGTGTCCATGATACAAATATGTTGTCCACCTATTTGTATCCATCCAGATTCAGACTTTTTTGTAATTTCCTAGAGAACCTGCTGATTCTAGATTTTTTACTGGGTTTTTTGCTATCTCTATATGTCGAATCTATGGTCAACTTCAACAAATCAACAGAACATGGGAGATGCTTTGAGGTGCTGGATAACCATCGGTGATTTTATTAACATATCAATTGCTCTGGTGATGCACAGTCAGTGATTTTCTTTTGTAGTGTCACGTAGGTAGTGATTTTATTGCTTAGGTTTTCTTTAACGCACTAGCCCAACTGGGAGCTTGTTTACAGTTCTAGCAGATAAGCAGGGTTAGCAATTGATTCAACAAATTATACTTGTAAACAATTGAGGAGAAGAATTTGTGTTGCATGGTAAAGTGAATGATGATTAAGCCAACATACTTTAGTAAATATTTTTGTAGGTACTTGAGTAAATATTTTTGCCATGTACTGCTATATTTGTCTGGATAGTTCAAGGATTGTGATAATTAGATAAATCAATGAGTTGATCAACAATTTCAAATTGATTCTTAATCAGTCAAATAATTTGATGGATTAGCTTTGTGAAGCATCCTGGTCAGTAGTCATGTTAATTTGATGAATTGATTAATCAGCTTGGAAGCATTCCTTGTGACAGTGACATTTCAGGTTATTTTAGGTTCTGCTGCTGCTACTATTGTACAAGAGTAGTTGACCTGTTTGCTTTTCTCCATTTTAGGAACACTAGGAGTGTTTGATCATCAATTAGTATACTACTAGGGATAAGCAAAAGCTTGTGATTACTGTCTCAGGTTAATCTGAAAGGTTTATCTGTCTATATGTTAGGGATTACTTTAACAATGTAGGAAATTCTATTACAGTTGGTTTTGTACTGTGTTCTTTGTTACCTAGGAGGTGCTTTCAGTTGTGGATAAATAATATCAGGTCTATTTTTTTTGTTCATATTAGTCAAATTATGTCGGCCTAGTTATGCTACTGTTCCATCTGCAGACCACCTCAGTTCTACAACCATATATATTTTTAAAATTTTAAACTCTTTTCAAACTTGACTAAAATTTTCTGACCTCTGTCCAAATTTTGGTGCTTTTGATTTGAGAAACTTTGCAAACTTGGGATCACCAGATATGAACATAAGCATCAGATTTGCACAACTAAAAGAAATGTTGTTTAGCAGTTATTGTTCCTCTAATGTCCTTACAGTTCACATGATATTCCGTTACATCATGTCTTTGCAATAGTATCTTGGAGATGTATCTTGGAATTAAAATAAGGAGTGCCTATCGATGAATTATGTATGTTGCAGCAAGCAGCAGTTTTAGGCGCAAAGGCAGATTATTACTGGCATGTTGGAAACTGGGGTGCAACAGTTTGATGCCTTCCTCTTGTTCTATAGATTATTACTGGCATGCTGTCATTGTGCGTGTCTGCAACAGTTTGATGCCTTCTGTGATTTTTTTCCTATGTTTCAAGATTGAGTTGCCCATTTCTCCCGAAGTGTTGATTCACTTCCATTTCGGTTGAGAAATGGGCACTCCTAGGTAGAAAAATTAGCAAAAGTCATGCCAAAATTTTGAATTTTTCGGTTGCATTCTGTACTAACTATTTGTCTCTTTTTAATGAAGTGCAAATAAACATGTCGGGCACTTCTAACCCTAAGAGCCAGGAGGAAGTCGCCAGAGAGGCCAACAAGGAATGGTGGCAGGAATACGATGAGGGAGAGGGTCGGGGGCGCCGCCGATCGCGGCGATGAGGAAGAGGGCCGGGATGAGGAAGAGAGCTGGGGGGCCGCCTCCGAGAGCGGCGATGAGGAAGAGGGCCGGGATGACGCCGCCAAGACCGGTGAAGAGACCATTGACTGCACGGAAGGTGATAGCGGTGGCAACCCGGAGGAGGCCGAGAAGAAGAGGAAAGCAAAGAGGCCAAGGAGGGATCGGAGGCCGCAAGTGCTCGCCAACATCACCGATCCTTTCACATTGGTCTCCGAAAGTGGCCTACCCTTGGAGCCTTCTAAGGTTGCCAAAGGGTACGCGATGCAACTATGGTGCATCGTCCGTGAAACCATGCCGCTCAACACTCAAGACCTCAGAAGCGAGGCCAACGAGGCTTTGGCCGCAACCCTCCTCCAGAAGCTTCACCAACAATACACGTTCCCACAGCCATTCAATAAAAAGGTGGACTCTTTAGCTCTCACGAAGATGAGCATCGCCTTGAGCAGCTGGAAAACCCGGCTGAAGGACAAGATCAAGAAAGGTAAAAGCTGGGAGCAGATAAGTCGCAAAGACCCATCGCTCTCTAGAGAAGACTTCAAAGCATTCAAGTCGTCCTTAGAGACTGACGAGGCTAAAAATGGACCGCCCGGGGGAAGAAAATGCGGGAATTGAACCAAGGGGCTCACCGTTGCGGGAGCGGCGGTTACCGAGGGAAACAACCCACTTGGGACAAGGAGGATGCCGAGATGATACGTCTGGGGAAAGAAAACCCCTGGCTAAAAATTGCGGATTTACAGACTAGGAACTATGTCCGGTCCTGCTACTACTTAGACTGGGAGACGGGGGAATTTGTTACGGATTACCCCGACGTGAAGAAGTTCGAGAAACTCCTGGTAAGGATAGTCTATATTATTATTGCACTGATCTTATTAAGCAATGAAGCCAAATGGGCTAACCTTAAGTTCCTTTGTCTGAAGGATGATGAGTTGAAGGCTAGTTCTACGGCTGGCCCATCGTCCCAGGGGTCGACGGAACTGTAACGACCCAAGATTTTATCAAATTTTGGGGGAATTTTTTTTTCGTTTTTATTTTGCTTGTGTTGATTGGAATTTCCCAGGGATTTAAAACCTTTTTGAGTCTATTTGAAGGATTTATTGGGAAAACTATTTAAAATCCTCTATTTATTTCTTGAAGAACTTCTTTGAGAAAGATCAAGTATCAAAATACTATTCTCCATCCTTTATTCAAACCCTATTCAGCTTTATGCAAGCTTGCTTGCAAAAGATTGTTTTACCAAGTTTACTTTATTCAATATGGGCTGCTTTTGCAAACCATATTTGAGTATGTTTCTCAATCATTATTTTATAAACTATTATTTTACTATTTTAGAAAGAATTGAGTTCAAACTCTATTATGTTATGCAAGCAAAGCCTTTAGGCTTAATTGAGATCTTTTATTAAAAATCTTGTTTTGGTTCTTAAAACCTGTTTATTACTGCCCTAGTTTGTTCCTATGATTTTTAGAAAAACTTTTGCAATTGGTTTGAAGTCATTTGATTTTAAAATACAAAATCTATGAAGGAATAAAGGAAACAGAAAATGAAAAAGAGTTAGAACAAAAAAAAAGAGGAAAGGGACTCGGGGAACCCCTCGGCCCAGACCGGAAAAGGAGCCCGTGGCCCATCTAGCCCTTCTCCCGAATCGGTACAGCCCTTCTCTCTCCCCCTCGCCGATAGGTGGGACCCACCTGTCAGCTCTTTCTTCTCCCCCAATTTCTCTCCTCCTTCTCTCAGTTACTGGATACACCGTCGGTTACTCCCCGCAATACCTCGCAAATTAATGCCGCCTTTGCAACACCTTAAGTACCCCGCGATTCCCCTCTTTCTTCTCTCTTAGTCCCCTCTCCCAATTCCACGAAACTGCCGCTAAGTCGAGCGGAATCTTCCGCCGGTGTCTGCAGGCATCACCGCCATCTCCACTCGATTCCACCGCCGTCCGGTGAGCCGAACCCCTCTCTCCAATCCCAGTCCTCTCCCCTCTCCCCGGCGCGTCGTCTTACGCCCTCGTCTCTCTCTTTCCTGCAGGGAATCGACGCCCAGAAGCTTACCGACGCCGCCCCTGTCTCCAGCCGCCTCCCCGCGCTGCTACAGGAAGCACGCGAGTACGCCGCTGACACCATTGGGATCCCCTCATCATACGGAACACCGTCCGCCACCTGGCCGTCGTCAAAACCCACTGGAGCGTCGCTGCCGTGGACCTTCTGGGAGCAGCGCCGCCGGAAATAGGTCACCGGCGCACAGAGTCAGCCGGTTGAAACCCTAGGTGACGTGGCACAATCCTAGCCCCTCTGTCTCACTTAAATCCAATGACCCCTGTTCTTTTCACTCTGAAACGGTACGGCTCATCCTCAGCCTTTAGATCGAGATCCGGCGATCCACAGTGTTTCACTTACCTGAACCGGTATCCCCCAATAGGAAAGAGCCACGTGGTCAGTCCTGTTTCAAACAGATTCAAATATCTTCAAATTGTGCTGAATCTTGTAAAATCAATATAAAATGTTCTGTAAGTCCAAAAATAACAAATTATATCTCGTTGGAATCCTTAGGAAGTCTAGAATCTAGCAGTACCATAAAATATTATATTTTATGGGATCAATTTGAAACTATTTTCAAATTGGAATCAAACCCTCTGTTAGCATGCTAAATTCATATCTTTTGAACCAGGTGTCCAAAAATTACAAATTTGTAGTCTTTGGAATCCTCTGATCTTATAGAACATCATAGGATCAAGAAAATCCAAATTTGATACGTGCACACACTTTGTGCATTCAAATTTGTCCAAATCACTATTTTGGTGATAATTCAAATTCTATAACTTATTTTAGAATGAATCCACTTGCAGTAGCTTTGTATTACTGCAAGCTATCCAGTAGCATCACTCCCATAATTTCTTGAACCATATCACCATTATTCGAATTCTAATATGAGAATTTGAGTATTCCTATATAGATTAATTCTATTTCTAATTCAATCAATGATTCCTTCTACTTTAGAAAACCCTATGATCATACCTAGACATCAATGTTATCTAAACAACATCTTGATCAAGATCATATTCACTTAGACCTATCTTGCATAGTACCCACTTATTCAAATTACAAATGTGTCATTTGAGTAAAGTGTGATGCTTTCAATCTTAGTTTCTACCTTTGCTACTGTGGTGTTGATCTAATCAACATTATAGTATCTATCCTATACTCCATTGAAACCTTAAACCATAATCTCAAATGTTATCTACCCATACTCAATCATCTGTCCACCTGATCCTGAATTCATGTGTAGAACTATTCAATTAACAAATGAGTTAATTGATTAAATCAATATATCACCAATCCCTACCCAAGCCTATGTGTAACCTACACTAATATGAATAAGTGTTGTCACACTTTATTCAATAGTGTTTTGTTGCACCATTCTATACCTACGTGAATCTACTCACATGAGTCATTCTAAACTCTATTCATGCCTATGCCAAGCCCAGGATTATTATCATTACATTGTAATCTTGGAGGATCAATCTTTTTCCAATCACTTAACCTGACCCATACCTTGTCCAACTAAACATATTTTGTCTAATTCATATATATATATTCGAATTGCAATTGTGCTACTTGAGTGGAATATGAATTCATCTCAAACTTAGGTTCTATTAATGTGGAGTTGTTATAACCCGTACCATAGTATGTGTTATACACCATGTTGATCAATGAACCATTTGAGCCATGTCCTCAAATATCAATCATTCATACCCAATCCAATGCCTACTTAATTTTGTTCACATGTATTGAACTATTCAACTTGCAACTGTGCTAATTGAGTACTTCAAGCATTCTTGAAACCCAGCCTAGTTCCTAAGTGCAATAGATACTATTCAAGAGTAATTGTTGTCACATTTACTCAATAGTGTTGTAGTTGCACAACTCGACTCTTGTGTAATTTATTTCACATGAGCTATTCCTAAAACTCTTATATGCTTTAATAAAGCATAAAAACTTCATCAATTATATTTGCCTAGTCCAATTCTCTCAAATCATATTGACCTTCCCAACTAAGCCCTCAAAATTCATATCTCACAAATCATGATCCTTTGCCATATCTTTCTTGTCATAACATATCAATAAATCTAAATTGTTAAACAAACACTTTCAATTGTTTGATTTGTTTGATTGTGTTTGTATGGATTGTTTATGGTGTGCTATTTCTTGTGCTATAGTTTGTGCGAGGAGCTACGTGTTTAGTTGAGAAAAGTGGAAAGATCGTATTCTTCAAAAAGGCAAGTGACACACATATTTCCTACCCATTTTATTATGCATTAGTATATTCACCTCTTGTAGTATGCATGATAGATGTTTTACTCAACTGTTTTATCAATGCTTAGATCCTAGTAGTGTGTAGCTATCCCTCAAACCCCACCTGATAGGATGCTAAATACTTTGCTAATATTGATGCCATGCTAAGATCACTTGAAAGGTGTTTTGTGAACAACTTAAGAACTTCAACTAAAATGAAGCACCTGGGTGGATTGGTATGATGATGGAGGTGATGTTGAGTGGCGACCTGGGGCTACACTTTGTGTAGTTGCTGCCTGGGCGTACACTTGTGGTTGGCCACCCAGGAATAAAGAGATGGCTATGTCTTCCATGCTTAGTGTACTTCCAGTGCAGCCTTATGACATTATGGGCTCTGTCTTGACTAATTAGATGTGGGAGTGCAACTATGTGCGAGAAGATGGTGGTAGATGAATTATAGGTTGGGAACGGATCTTGCCAGTTAGTTGCCCTCTCCTCTAAAAGGTCTCGTTTCATTTTATGTATGGGCATAAAATGAATCGTAAGGTGAAAGTGCACAACCCTTGCAAGGTGTATAAAACTAATCGATTAGCCGTGTCCTCGGTTATGGACAGTTGAGTCTCTAGACATGGAATGTACGGAAGAATCTCATCACCGATTCTGAATTATTAAAATTTGTCTAGAAACCCCTAGGTAGGAACTAAGGACCATACACTCCGAGGGGTGGTGGTGCCTGAGGTTCCAAACTTTGTTGAGTTGCGCCCAGAACTACATACCGGCCAGTATGCAGTGTATGGGGGTTGTCTTGACCCTTGAAAATAAAATTTTGAAAAGAAAGTATTAAATTGGATTATAGGATAAAATTGGCTTTATGCACATCAGCCTTTGAGATCCACCAGCCAAATGTCACTGTAGTATAGTCTTTCCACAAAAATGCCACCAAATATGTGTCATTTGCCAGTACATCATTGTACTGACCCCTCTGGGGCTGCATATTCAAACGTGCAGGTTTTATTTCGAGTAAGGAACCAGGAGTAGGATCTCGAGCTTACATTCCAACACGTCTGCCTGTGGCACTTGATGAAGATGGAAGCTCACTGCAATCTATGCTTTATGCTGTGTACTCGTAAGGTTGAATACCTTTGTAACTGGATTTACGTTGTAATATTGATGCTATTGCAATGATTACTTATTTTGTACTGTGGTGCTATCTACTGATCCAGGGAATGGCACAGATACACAGGAGTTCTGCCTTTAGTCAAAGGCGGGGCGTCACAGGAACCGTGGGACACACCTTTCAACAGGGTGACAAACGCATACAAGGAACGGGACCTGGACAAGCCACCAACGTCGGCTGGCCGTGTATCCGGCTTTGGCACAAGTATGAAGGTATCCGAGTACTACGAATCGGATGCCAAGACGAGAAAGGAGAGGAGGTCAACTAAGGATAAAGCCGAGGTTCAGGAGCTAAAGAAGAAGGTGGAGTCACTAGAGAAGATAGTGGACCCGACCGAGATGAGTAAGTTAGTGGACGAGAAGCTACACGAGAAGCTCCGGCAGATCATCCCCCCTGGGTTGATGGAGGGGTTAGCTGCTTGGAATGCGGCAGGTCAACAGGGGCCGATATATGTGCCCAACGTCAGCGGCAGTAACTCAAGTCACCAAGTGTCGCCGCTGGTGACCCCGACGCTGCCACTCCACCTGGTCACATCGACGCCCCCAACCACGGAAGCTGATAGGGTGGCGGTGCCTGATAATGCACCCGAGAGTGAGCGGCCCGGCGCCGGCACCGACGCCCTTGTATCGACATTAGCAGAGATCAACGCCGTCAAGAAGGTAACTCATTAGTTAGTCCTCCGCGTCATCTTCTTTAACTATATATGCCCTGCGCTGATCTTATCCAACATGCCCCTGACTCAGTACGAACCTTGCATACTCCTGCATGTGGTGGAGCCCGGCGGCAAGTTGATGGATGTTGCTAGCGGCACTGCCATGCCCGGCCAAACTATGCACCACAGAAACATTGCAGAAGATTTGATGAAGGTCAAGTTGGCAATGGTAGTGCCGGAGTACCGCGACATCCTCCCTCCCATCAACCTCCGGGCGTAGAGGAGGACGACGTTATGGTCCTTGGGAATTGCACCGGTTGGCTTATGACATGGCCGAAGAACCAGATCCATCTGGGGGGGGGGGTCTTCCGAGTGTTAGGTGCAACATCGGCACCACCTCCCCTATCATCTGGCCCAAGATCGTCCGGCCCCGCGCCGCCCCCACCCTTAAGGAACCGGAGGTCGCTGCCGCCACTACCCTGAAGGAACCGGCGGTCGCTGCCGCCACCCGAAAGGAACCAGTGGTCACCACCGCCACTACCCTGAAGGAACCGGCGGTCGCCGCCGCCACCCGGAAGGAACCGGCGATCGCCGCCACCACCACACGCCACCAACAGCTGTTGGGAAAGCTACCGCAACGACCGTCGACCAAACGCAAGGTACGCCAAGCGGCGGCATCGCAACCGCCACCACCTAACTTCCAGGACATGGCGCCACTTGATGGCAACGATGATGATGATGACATCGATGCCTACATCAACACAGGCGCCTGTAGCCAAGATATGTACATGCCTCATATGGATGAAGAAGCCTTCCGCACTCACGGCGATCAACTTGGTCGTCCCACTACAGTCACGCAATGCCTGGCCTTCACGGGTTTTTCTCTGCAAGACACTCCTCCGGAGGCTGGCAATCCAGCTCAAGTCAAGCCGGCTACCATTTTCAGCCCTAACACGCTGTATAAGATGATCGTCGGGGAGCCACGCGAATCAACCCCAGCACCCCAAGCAACCCCAGCACCCAAAGCACCACCATCAGCACCACCAGCACCCCAAGCAACCCCAGCACCCGAAGCACCACCATCATCACCACCAGCACCCCAAGCAACCCCACCATCAGCACGACCAGCACCCGAAGCACCCCCAGCAGGTCAGGTGAAGAAGCCAAGGAAGAGAGGAAATAAGAAGGGCACATCTTTGAGCCAGACTCTTCCTAAGAGGATGCGGGCCGACGACATGGTACCACGGACACCGGGTGGCTTGCCCCGGCTTCATGAAGCTGGTAAACTGATACTGCCTGAGGACCTCGAACACCTCGCAAGTGGACCAATGATCAGTTTGCAGCAAAATATTCAATTTCTAGAGACCCTCCTTCTTAAAGACAAAGATCCAAATTACCCGGTGTCCACAGTCAAGGTGCCAGCAGCAGACCCGAACTTCGTCCAATCAGACCCCACGGATATCTTCTTCATAGCGTTCGAGGACGTCTTCAATCTATTTCACTGGAAACGGCTTGACTATAATTGGTTCGCCTATATGCGATTAATCTTAATATGAAGATCAAGAGAGAGACCCCCCAACGTCGCGGTAGTGGATCCCTACTACATGCGCGATAGCCAGCTGGTGGATGGCTCAAGCACACGGACCGCGGTGGTGCGGTACCTCCAGAGCTTCATGCTCATGAACAAAGAGAAGAACACCATTCTTGTGCCTGTCTTTCCCGAGTAAGTACACATTCGCTCGCGGCCGTCGTAACTTATGCTTTCTTATATATTTCTTCTATTGCCGATCCTTTCCAACATTCCATTTCAATTGCATGTGTTGAGCAGGGACACATACTGCACACTCGTCGTCCTTTGCCCGAAGTGGTCACTAGCCCAGTATTTCGACTCGTCGAGTACGATGACGAAGAAAGACTACAAGAGAATAAGGGGTGTTCTCGATGAGGCTATCCTTTTCTACTCCAAAAATGGAGGCATCTTCCACGAGAAGGGGAAATTTATCAGGCCGGACACTAAAGAGCACGGGTTCAAGCACGTGATCAACTTCCCTTGCATCAAGCAGCCAGATGGCAGCATGAAGGAGGCCTTCTATGTCCTCCATCACCTTAAAGGGTTTGTCGCGGATGCAGAGATGATGCATCTGCCACCTAGTAAGCGAGACCCCAAAAAAATGGCGGGGGAGATCAGCGATGCTGATCTTAGAGAAGACTTCCATCGCATCCAAGTAAAGCTATCGGAAATTATCGTAGAAGATGTATGCAACAGATCAGGAATCTTACACCAACTAAGAGGGTTGTGGAAGAGGGATATAGAAGAACGCCTACATAGGCAGGGTGATAGAAGGACGTGGACGACGAAGGACATGTACAAACCATTCCCAGAGCCCATGAACAAGACGTCTCATTGATCGAGAGGCCACTGTGCCTACCATTACTTTGAATCGATGGACAATGTGTGTACTGTGTTGTAAACTAAACTTGCTTAATGTCTTTGTTGGACTTCAATTACTATTGTAGTCGATGTCGTTGAACTTGATTACTTATGTGATACCGATGCTATATGACTTTTAGGTTTATTATTATTTCCTTGCTTTAATTCTTGTGAATATGTATGCATGTGAACCCTCTAATTCTTTCCATTGCATTATATACTAATATGCCTTGTGTCCATAGAGATAACGTGGTACATCGTATTCGAGGGGCGGGTTCCAGCAGTCTATGAGGAGTGGGCGGACTGCAAGAAACAGGTACACAAGTTCAGCGGCAACTGCTACAAAGGATACCCGACTCAACAAGAGGCGGTTGCCAAGTGGAGGAAGCACCAGTCGAACAAGAGCAAGATATAGACCTTCGTTGTGCTCTCGCTCTTGCTCACCATCGTCGCAGCGGTACTCTATTTCATCCTAGTGTAGGCGGCGGCCGGTGTCACTTTATTTGTATCTTGAGATGATGCACTTAATTTGCATGGATTATGAGTTGTATGGAGATATATATGTATGATGAGTTGTATATGGAGCTATATGAAATCTGTTAATATTCTATATGAAATGAGTTGTATATCGAGATATATAATTGTGCTATATTATATCTGTTAATATTTCTGTGTACTGTATATAACATCTCTTTAAAACCTGTATATCTACACCAGACAGAACAAGTTCTATATAAAACCTGTACTATTTCTGTGGTGCACTAAAACTTAATTTAGTGGCACACCTATTTTTGTGGCGCACCTAGGACTCATGCGCCACAGAATGCCATATTTCTGTGGCGCATATGAAATGGTGCGCCACAGAATGCCTTATTTCTGTGGCGCATGTACTGGTGCGCCACATAATTCTTATTTTTGTGGTGAAGATTCTATGGCACACCACCCATACGCCACAGAATATGAATACTGGTGCACCACTAATGAGGTTTTCCCTACTAGTGGTGACCTGATTTTTGCCGATGAAGAAGGGGTGTCTCGGGGCATCCCCAAGCTTTGATGCTTGTACCTCTTGGATATTTCTTGGGGTGACATGGGCATCCCCGAGCTTGAGCTTTGGTCCATTCTTCATCTCATCTCATCATTCTCCTTTCCCTACACTTGAAAACTTCATTCATACAAAACTTCACACAATTCTTGTTAGCCACATTAGTGTATGCAAGATAGTAAATCCACCTTTGGTTGCTTTTCAACTCAAGTACAACACATATTAACACATAAGCTACTATAGAAATTTCCTCAAAAAGTTACATGATAAAAAGAACTAAAAAAGAAAGAGATCAAGAAGCAAATGCAAATAGTGGCAGAATCTGTCAAAACAGAACAGCTGGTAAAAATTGATTTTTCTGAGGATCTTCTGTTGCTCAAATAGAAAAGTGCAAAACTAATGAAAGTTAGGCAACAACCTGGGGCATGTGCATAAGAAATCGCAGAGCAAAAAGACATTTTGAGAATTTTCACAAATTTTTACGGTACAGCGCAGAAATCTGTTTTAGGACAGCAACTTCCCCAAATCTTACCTTCCTCCAATTAGAGGTTCTTCTTGGCACAAAAATGAAATAAAAATAATAAGGAGAGGTCATTACAGTAGTAATAACTTCCAAGACTCAACAAAAAAGAAAAAGTACTGAAAAGAAAACATTGGGTTATCTCCCAAGAGTGCTTTTCTTTAACGCCTTTGAGCTAGGCGCAATAATTTGAGAAGATGCTCACATAAACGCCGGAAAGAACTTGAAGCAAGAGAGAGAGCATAAAAAAGCAAATAAGAAACAAGTTTAAATTTAAACCACTTCCTATGAAAAAGAGTCTTGTAAAGAATCAAGTCCTGAAAGCACAAAGCAACAAGCATAGGAAGGCAAAACAAGTGCAACTTCAAGAATTCCAACGTAAAGAGGGGAACTTACTATTGTTGAGATGCATAAAACCATGTTTCCCTCTCTCATAATAACTTTCAGTAGCATCATGAATAGAATTAACAATATAACTATCACATAAAACATTCTTACCATGAGCCATATGCGTAAAAGAATTAATACTTCCCACATAAACATAGTCATTCTCATCACCATAATCATCAAAAATAGGAGGCATTTTGTAATCATACCTTGTTTTATCCTCAAGAGTAGGTGGACTGAAAATATCATACTCATCATTATAATCATCATAAGCAATAGAATAGCTATCTTCCAAAGTGTGTTTAATTGTAAACATATCATAATTGGAAGAAACATGGATAGCACTAATAGTATAACAATTATTTACCTCATAATTTTCAGAATTGGTACCAAAATGATTTTCAATATCAAAAGTAGTGTGCTTTTCCCAATCATGATCACTACTATAGATAACAGACATAGGAACATCATCGAGTTCAGACTCATCAAAAACTATAATAGGAGCAACATGCTTAGGGGAAGATACTGTTTAATCTCTCCTTTTACTCCTCTTCTTCTTCTTCTTCTTCTTCTTCCCTTCTTTAAGAGGGAGAGGCTTGAATGGAAGATTATCCACATACTCTGGTTTAATGACATAAACGATAGAAGAAACTTTGGAGGATTCCTCCTTCTCATTAATAAGAACAAAACACATATTAGTCCTGTCATATTTTGGTAAAGCATCATCTTTTATCACATTTTGTATGTAAGTATTTGCGCGACAATTATCAAAACAATAAAGATGGAAACCTTGAAGGAAACTATCCATATCAAAAGCACTCATATCTACCAAAGAATTTTTCCTCGATAACTCCACACCCTAAAAATAAAGTAAGCTCATCATGATGATTGGGAGTGATCATGCCATCACAATACAAACTTGCAGTACTCATTGGAGTAGAAAGGCTACTATCATAGCTTGAACATTGGAAATTGAAATGACCCACTTTATAGCAAAGTTCACAAATAAAAGGATAGAGGGTACACACCTTTTCACCAAGCTCATTTAGAGCCTTGTCCCACATTCTAGTTTCTTCATTCCTGTGGTGGATACAATATTCTTCTTTGACGTGATTCTTTTCACATGGTCTAAGTGCTCCACAAAAATTAATATGCTTATAAGAAATAGTACTTTCAGAAGTTTGAGCATGTTTATTGCAATCATCAATAACAATTTCACTTTCCATGCAAGTATCTTTAAAAGGTTCATGATACACATCCCAATTTCCTTTAGGAACATTAATATGAGAAGCAAAGGTTTTAAAGCAATGAACCATAATTTGAGGTTCAAGACCATACTTAGCACTAAGCTCTTGAAAGTTAGCAGTTGCAGCGAAAGACTTAATGCAATCATACTCATAATTTATACCTGATCCTTTACCTTTGTCGCAATCCCAATCTTCGATATTGCTTTGAATTGTTTCAAGCAGATCCCACTTGGCATCAACCTCCTTGCCTGTGAAAGACCCCTCAAAATAGGGATCTAGATAGTCCTTGTAATATCCTGAAAGCCTTGCATAAAAATTATTAATAACAATATTACGGAGGAGATCATGAATGGGGCATTTGAGCATTAGTGCCTTCAATCTTCCCCACGCTTGGGCAATGCTTTCTCCATCATGAGGATGAAAATTATAAATATAATTCCTATCTTTATGAACGACACTAGAAGGATAGAATTTGGAATAAAAGAGAGGTACATTTTCCTCCCAGCCAATAAATCGGCCATCCTTCAACGTCTTATACCATTCCGCAGCTCTACCCTTAAGTGATAAAGAGAATAGCTTCCTATTAACCTTACTTGTTGAAATACCTTCACACCTGAACAACTCGCATAATTCATGTATAAACAACAAATGATCACTAGGATGGACAGTTCCATCCCCTAAATAGCAGTTATTCATAGCATGTTCAACAATTTTCATAGGTATTTTAAAAGGATGAGGATCACAAACATTATTAGAATTATCACATATGGGAGATAAAATATCATCAGAGTGAATTTTCTCCACTAAAGCTGGGGAACTAAAAATATCATGCTTATCAAAACCAGCTTCCCAAGCTTAGACTTTTCTATAGCATTGGCAATAATGGTGTTTAAAGAATTCATACAAGTAACATTTCTATTAGCATGCGAATAAAGTTCTAAAGGTTTTTCAATTTTCTCTTCAAACACTTCAAGTCCTAACTCAGGAAAAATACTATAAAACTCTTTGTTTTCCATTAAGCCTAACTATTGAAAATAAAAACAAGAAAAAAATATATAATTGTAGAATCAAAAGGAAATAACTTTGAGCACCCACACACGAGGATGTGAGTACCTTTTACCTTACCTCCCCGGCAATGGTGCCAGAAAAGAGCTTGATGTCTACGCATGCTTCTATCCTTGTAGACAGTGTTGGGCCTCCAAGTGCAGAGGTTTGTAGAGCAACAGCAAGTTTCCCTTAAGTGGATCACCCAAGGTTTATCGATCTTAGGGAGGAGGAGGTCAAAGGTATCCCTCTCAAGCAACCCTGCAATTACAATACAGAAAGTCTCTTGTATCCCCAACACACCCAATACACTTGTCAGATGTATAGGTGCACTAGTTCGGTGAAGAGATAGTGAAATACAAGTAATATGGATGATTATAAGTAGTAAATGTAATCTGAAATAAATATCGCTGTGAGCAAACATGTAACAAAACTGAATGTAAATGGTGTTTCAATGCTTGGAAACAAGCATTAGGGATCATACTTTCACTAGTGGACACTCTCAACAAACATAACATAATTGAACACATAAATACCATCTTCACTGTACTACTCTAAACTACTCTCCAATGGATAACAAACAATAATCATGCGCAGGGCTACGAAGCACTCCTCAAAATTCACATTTCCCCAAACTAGATTGCTCCACACTATCACCTTGAGCGCACTAGATGGTTCCAACAAACACCAACAATTCATAGAGACACTAGCCAAAGAGACACACATAATGTGCACATTGTCATCCTTCACATCATGGTACAAGGTGTCTCCGGAGATTACAATAATAAAGCACTGGAGTAGCATAATATATGAAGAATAGCATCTACCAATTCAACTAGATACAAAGCTCATGATCACATATAGATCACATCATGGGAGAGAGAGATGAACCACATAGCTATCGGTAGAGCCCTCAGCCCCGGGGGAGAACTACTCCCTCCTCATCATGGGAGACAACAACGTCGATGGAGATGGCGGTGAAGTCGATGGAGACAGTGATGGAGGTGATGTCGTCGATGGAGATGGCTCCGGGGGCACTTCCCCATCCCGACAAGGTGTCTTCGACGGCGGTGGCGCTGCGGAACTTTTCTGGGAAAAATGCTGAATGGTTTAGGGTTTTGGCTTCGGAGGGCTTAATATAGGCAGAGAGGCAGTGTCAGAGGGTGGCCAAGGGCCCCACACCACCCCCTGGTGCGACCTAGGAGGGGGGCGCCACCCCCTAGTGTGGTGGGTCCCTAGCCCCCTCCGGCTCTCCTTCGGTCTTCGTCTTGCGTCTAGGAAAAATAGGAGGTTCGGGCTTTGTTTCGTCCAATTACGAGAATATTTCCTGTATAACTTTTTTGAAACACAAAAATAGGAAAAAACAGGGAACTGGCACTGTGGCATCTCGTCAATAGGGTAGTTCTGGAAAACGCATAAAAACGCCATGTAGTGTAATAAAACACAAAGCAAATGGTGCATAAACAAGCATGGAGCATCAAAAATTATAGATACGTTTGAGACATATCAGATGTACTCTATCTCACTGTCCAGTTTATGCAATTCAATTGGTTATCCACTAGAGAATTTGTTGATTAAGCTTTAGCTCGGTTCATGCTTGCAATTCTCTGCTTGCTCGCTGCTGGCTAGGAAAACTGCTCTATGACCAAGGTCACATATTATTTGCAGTTACTCCTGGATGCTATGGTACATATTAATTTGTGAAGTAATAGGTCCACTGCACTTTCTTGCAGTGAGCTATTGGTGTGGCTGGTTTTAGTGATGTAGACCCTTTTCTGTTGAGCTTGGTTAACTTACTAGCTGTGAGGCTAGGGTTAATTGATGTTTATGGTGGCTTAGTGATATGTCTCAAACGTATCTATAATTTTTGATGCTCCATGCTTGTTTTACACCATTTGCTTCATGTTTTGATTGGATTTCGGGAACTAACCTATTGACAAGATGCCACAGTGCCAGTTCCCTATTTTCTACTATTTTTGTGTTTCAGAAAAGCTACACAAGAAATATTCTCAGAATTGGACGAAAGCAGAAACTCCTATTTTTCCTGGACGAAGGACGAAGACCGAACGAGAGCCGGAGGGGGGCCAGAGGGCAGCCACACCATAGGGTGGCACGAGCCACCCCCTGGCTGCACCCCCTAGTGGTGAGGTGGCCCTGGTAGCCCCCTGATGCCGCCTCTCCACCTATAAAGAGCCTCCCGAAGGAAAACCCTAAAACAATCAGCGAAATTTCCAAAAGAGTTCCGCAGCTCCGCCGCCGCTGCCGACAAATTTCGGGGGACAGAAGTCTCTGTTCCAGCACCCTGCCGGGATGGGGAAGTGCCCCCGGAGCCATCTCCATCAGTCTCCATCGCAGTCTCCGCCGTCTCCATCGACCTCATCGCCATCTCCATCAACCTTGCTGTCTCCTATGATGAGGAGGGAGTAGTTCTCCCCCGGGGCTGAGGGCTCTACTGGTAGCTATGTGGTTCACCTCTCTCTCTCCCATGATATGATCTTTATGTGATCATGAGCTTTGTATCTAGTTGAATTGGTTGATGCTACTATTCAGATATTATGCTACTCCCGTGCTTTATATTTGTAATCTCCGGAGATACCTTGTATCATGGTGTGACGGTGACAGTGTGCGCATCATGTGTGTCTTTTTGGTTAATGTCTCTATGAATTGTTGGTGTTTGTTGGACCCATCTAGTGCGTTCACGGTGACAGTGTGGGATAATCTAGTTTGGGTACATGCGAACTTTGAGGAGGGCTTCGTAGCCCTACGCATGATTAGTGTTTGTTTTCTATTGGAGAATTGTTTTGAGTTGCATATTGAAGTTAGTATCTATTGGTTCAATTATATTATATTTGTTGGGAGTGTGTCTACTAGTGAAAGTATGATCCCTAGGCCTTGTTTCCAAGCATTGAATACTATTTACATTCAGTTTTTTTTACATGTTTGCTCGCAGCGATATTTATTTCAGATTATATTTACTACTCATAATCATCACTACTACCTTTATTTTACTATCTCTTTGCCGAACTAGTGCACCTATACATCTGACAAGTGTATTGGGTGTGTTGGGGACATAAGAGACTTTCTATATCGTAATTGCAGGGTTGCTTAATTGAGAGGGATAGCTTTGACCTCCTCATCCCTGAGTTCAATAAACATTGGGTGATCCACTTAAGGGAAACTTGCTACTGCTCTACAAACCTCTAAACTTGGAGGCCCAACACTGTCTACAAGAACAGACGCGTGCGTAGACATCAAGCTCTTTTCTGGCGCCGTAGCTGGGGAGGTAAGGTAAAAGGTACTCGCATCCTCCTATGTGAGTGCTCGAAGTTATTTCCTTTAGATTCTGCAATTATATCTTTTTGTTTCTTGTTTTTATTTTCACTAGTTAGGCTTAATGGAAAACAATGAGTTCTTTAGTATTTTTCCTACGTTAGGATATGAAGTGTTTGAAGAGAAAATTGAAAAACCTTTGGAGCTTAATTTGCATGCTAATAGTGTAGTATGAATGCTTTGAACACCGTTATTGCTAATGCTATAGAAAAGTCTAAGCTTGGGGAAGCTGGTTTTGTTAAGCATGATATTTTTAGTTCCCCAGCTTTAGTGGAGAAAATTTGCTCTGATGATATTTTATCTCCCATATGTGATGATTCTAATGATGCTTGTGCTCCTCATCCTTTTAAAATACCTATGAAAATTGTTTAACATGCTATGAATAACTGCTATTTAGGAGAAGGAACTGTCCATCCCGGTGATCATTTGCTCTTTATACATGAATTATGTGAGTTGTTCAAGTGTGTAGGTATTTCGATGAACCAAGTTAAGAGGAAACTATTTTCTTTATCACTGAAGGGCAGAGCTGTGGAATGGTATTAAACAGTGAAGGATGGCCGACCTGTTGACTGGAAGGAAATTGTACCTCTCTTTTATTCTAAATTCTATCCTTCTAGTGAGGTTTATAAAGATAGAATTACATTTATAATTTTCATCCGCATGAGAGAGAAAGCATTGCCCAAGCATGGGGAAGATTGAAGTCACTAATGCTCAAATGTCCTATTCATGAGCTTCCCCGGAATATTGTTATTAATAATTTTTATGTAAGGCTTTCAGGATATTACAAGGACTATCTAGATGCATGCTTTGATGGGTCTTTCACAAGCAAGGAGGTTGACGCTAAGTGAGATCTGCTTGAAACAATTCAAAGCAATATTGACGATTGGGATAGCGACAAAGGTAATGGATCAGGTATAAATTATGAGTATGATTGCATTAAGTCTTTCGCTGAAACTGCTGATTTTCAAAAGCTTAGTGCTAAATATGGTCTTGATCCTCAAATTATGGTTGATTTGTTTAAATCCTTTGCTTCTCATATTAATGTTCCCAAGGGAAATGGGGATGTGTATCATGAACCTTTTAAAGACACTTGCATAGAAAGTGATATTGTTATTGATGATTGCAATAAACATGCACAAATTTCTGAAAGTACTACTTCTTATAAGCATGTTCATTTTTGTGGAGTACTTAGACCTTGTGAACAGAGTCACAACAAGGAAGATTATTGTATCCACCACAGGAATGAAGAAACCCGAATGTGGGATAAGGCTCTAGATGAGCTTGGTAAAAAGGTTTGTGAGCTTTATCCTTTTATTTGTGAACTTTGCGATGACAAGGGTCATTTTAATTTTCAATGCTCAGGCCATAAAAGTGACCTTTCTAATCGAATGAGTACTGCAAGTTTGTATTGTGATGACAAGATTACTCTCAATCAGCATGATGAGCTTACTTTGTTTTTGGGGTGTGAAGAGTTATCTAGAAAAACTTCTTTGGTAGATATGAGCATTTTTAAAAATATTAGCATCCTCCAGGGTTGTCGTCTTTATTGTGTTAAAGATTGCCTCACAAATACTTACATACAAAATTTTATAAAACATGATGTTTTGCCAAGCTATGACAGGACTAATAGATGTTTCCATCTTATTAATAGAGAGGAGGAATCCTCCAAAGTTTCTTCTGTTATTTCTGTCAGTAAACCAGATTATGTGGAGAAGATGCCTTTCAAGCCTTTCCCTCCTAAAGGAGAGAGTAAGAAGAGTAAGAAGAAGAAGAGGAGGAGTAAAAGGAGAGAGGAAACAATATCTTCCCCTAAGCATGTTGCTCCTATTATAGATTATGATAATTCTGATCTTGATGATGTTCTTATGCCTGTTACCTATGTTAGTGATCATGATTGGGAAAAGCACTCTACTTTTGATATTGAAAATCTTTTTGGTACCAATTCTGAAAATTATGTTAATAATTGTTGTACCATTAGTACTATCCATGTTCCTTCTTATGATGATATGTTTGATGAATATGCTTTGGAAGATAGCTATTCTCTCGCTTATGATGATACTAAACCTCTAGTTTATGATGGTTACGATGATGAGTATAATATTTTTAGTTCACCTACTTTTGATGAGAAAATTAGTTATGATTACAATATGCCTCCTATTTTTTATAATTATGGTGATGAGAATAATTATTCTGTTGAATCTGCTCCTACTACGATTGTTCATGTGGGGAGTATTAATTCTTTTATGCATGTGGCTCATGATAGGGATGTTTTAAGTGATTGTTATATTGTTAATTCTACTCATGATGCTACTGAAAGTTACTATGAGAGAGGGAAACATGGTTTTATGAATCTCAACAATATTGAGTTTCCCCTCTTTTTGTTAGAATTCTTGAAGTTGTACTTGTTTTGCCTTCCTATGCTTTTTGCTTTGCGCTTTTATGACTTGCCTCTTTATAAGACTATTTTTCATAGGAAGTGGTTTAGATTTAAATGTGTTTCTTATTTGCTTTTTAATGCTGTCTATTGCTTCAAGTTCTTTTGTGGCGCATTTGCCTTAAGTTCTTCTCTGCGCCTACATGGGCATCTTTTCAAATGACTGCGCCTAGCTCATAGGCGTTAAAGAAAAGTACTCTTGGGAGATAACCCAATGTCTTTTATTTGAGTCTTGGAAGTTATCACTACTGTAATAACCGCTCCTTATCCTTTTTATTTTGTTGTTGTGCGAAGAGAAACCTCTAATGTGAGGGAGGTAAGATTTGGGGAAGTTGCTGTTGTGAAACAGATTTTGGTGTTGCACCGTAAAAATTCGTGAACATTCTCTGTATATATTTTTGACCTGCGATTTCTTGTGCATATGCCCCAGGTTATATCCAAACTTTCATTAGTTTTGCACTTTTTGATTTGAGCAACAGAAAATCCTTGAAAAAATCAACCTTTTTCAGCTATTCTGTTTTGACAGATTTCTGCCACTATTTGTGTTTGCCTCTCAATCACTTTCTTTTTGAGTTCTTTTGATCATGGAACTTTTGGGGAAGTTGCTACAGTAGTATATGCTTTATATGTGGTGGTTTTGAGTTGAAACCTAAACCAAAAAAGGGTTAATTCATTATTATTATGCTTACACTAATGTTGCTAATAGAATTGTGTTGAGTTTTGTATGAAGGAAGTTTTCAAGTGTAGGGATTGGAGAATGATGAGATGAGGTGAAGAATGGACAAAAGCTCAAGCTTGGGGATGCCCATGCAACCCCAAGAAATATCCAAGAGGTACAAGCGTCAAAGCTTGGGGATGCCCCCGAGGCACCCCTTCTTCATCGGCAAAAATCAGATCACCTTTCAAGACACTATATTTTTATTGCTTCATGCACTATGCGTTTTTCTTGGAGCGTCAGTTGTTTTCGCTTTCAGTTTTCTTTTTGTTTTTTTTGCTGCAATAAATGGTTGGATCACATCATGTTTGTTTTGGAGAGAGCTATGCTCCGTTTTTCATTGCCAAGAACACTCTAGTTTTCACTCTTATCGTTCAACGAGTGTTCTTTTTTTCTTATACTGCGTTTAGCTTTTGTTTTTCGCCTTGATTTTTGTTTATATCTTGTTATATCTTTGTATCAAGGTGTATTTAGACCATTGGTATATGTTGGTTTTCCTCAAAATAGTTGTTTTGAAAAGGTTTGAATGGTGTTGGAAAAGAGAAAAAGTTTAATGCAAAAAAGTGGTACAAAAAGGAGCTTGTTTGGACTGCGGCTTAGACTTTTGCATGCCATGCTTGATTGCATTTTGATAGTATGCTTAGTGATTTTTCTTGTATCACGACTTGTCTCAAATGACTGAGATTGCTTAATGAGCCTTTGAAAAAATCATGCGTTGTTTTTATTATATGGAAGCATTTATTTGGTTTTCTACTTTGATGCTTTATTTGGGTTGACTTAGCACATGCTTACACATGTTGACTACAAAATAAGTCGCCTATAGCCTCTATGATCATTTGGTTTTTGACTTGTGATACCACTTTATGCTTCTTTCAATGATGTTTTGTCGCTATGCATGATTATGGCCGTTATTGCTCTCTTAGTTGGTCGCTCCCAGTCTTTTGCTAGCCCTCACTTTGTACTGAGTATGAGCTCTACTCATGCATCCAACTCCCAAAAACCAAGTTATTCTGATGTGTCCACTATAAATTTCTATGCATGGTATTTGCAAGCCATTCCAAGTAAATTTTCATGTGCTACCTTTCAGAAAACCTTCAAAACACTTCTGGTTTTGTGGCACTGTTTTTAGCTCATGGGGACATAGTGGTCAGATTTGCTATCTTCCATATTGTCTTATTCCAAAAAGAAAAAAAGAGAAAAAAAGGCACTCCTCCATGGTATGTGAATGTTGGTGGGCACTCGATGGAATCGGTTAGCCATGGTTTGTGAAAGGAAAAAAAGGTGGGGAGGAGTGCCAAGCTTTATAAAAGAGCACCAAAGTGTCAATCACTCTCTCAAAAACTTGCTTACTTTTTGTATGGAAGATAGTAAGAACCCCATTGCCAGTCGTTGACAAAGACAACCACCTCTCAAAACCAAATTTTTATCTCTCTATTTTACAAATGAAAAGCTCTAGCACATGTTTAATCACTGCTTCCCTCTGCGAAGGGTCTTTCTTTTACTTTTATGTTGAGTCTCCACCTTCTACCTTTATGCATCGTCTAAGAGAGCATAGTTGCCATTCTGTGTTTAATGTGCATTGTCCCAAAATTTATCATTGATTGATTCATGATTATGGTTTTGCTTGTTCTTGAATTATTTGTATCTAGTCACCCTCTTAAACTTGAAGGTGTCCTATGCATTTATGTTTTGCTATTCCATGAGGGACAAGCTGAAAACCATTTGCTATGTTTTTCATATGGTTGAAACACACACGTGACTTTCAATGTTTCATTTTTCATGATCTTTCATCTGTGTTCCTTTTCATGTTATACCATGGTTGCTATGTTTCTTATATCGAGATTATGTCTTTCATGCCCATGTTTTAAGTTCTTTGATCTCAGCACTCAATGCTTTACCTAGATGATAAAGATTGTGATGGTGCATGTCACCTAAAAAATTATTCTTTTGTTATCACTTACCTACTCGAGGACGAGAAGGAGTTAAGCTTGGGGATGCTTGATACGTCTCAAACGTATCTATAATTTCTGATGCTCCATGCTTGTTTTACACCATTTGCTTCGTGTTTTGTTTACACTTCGTGGCATTTTTATGCGATTTCAGGAACTAACCTATTGACAAGATGCCATAGTGCCAGTTCCCTATTTTCTGCTGTTTTTGTGTTTCAGAAAAGCTACACAGGAAATATTCTCGGTATTGGACAAAACAAAAGCAGAAACTCCTATTTTTCTCGGATGAAGGGTGAAGACCAAACGAGAGCCGGAGGGGGGCCAGAGGGCAGCCACACCATAGGGTGGCACGGGCCACCCCCTGGCCACGCCCCCTAGTGGTGAGGTGGCCCTGGTAACCCCATGACGCCGCCTCTCCGCCTATAAAGAGCCTCCCGACAAAAAACCCTAAAACAATCAGCGAAATTTCCAAAAGAGTTCCGCAGCTCCGCCGCCGCCACCGACGAATTTCGGGGGACAGAAGTCTCTGTTCCAGCACCCTGCCGGGACAGGGAAGTGCCCCCGGAGCCATCTCCATCAGTCTTCATCGCTGTCTCCGCCGTCTCCATCAACCTCACCACCATCTCCATCAACCTTGCTGTCTCCTATGATGAGGAGGGAGTAGTTCTCCCCCGGGGCTGAGGGCTCTACCGGTAGCTATGTGGTTCACCTCTCTCTCCCATGATGTGATCTTTATGTGATCGTGAGCTTTGTATCTAGTTGAATTGGTAGATGCTATTATTCATATATTATGATACTCCCGTGCTTTATATTTGTAATCTTCAGAGATACCTTGTATCATGTTGTGACGGTGATAGTGTGCGCATCGTGTGTGTCTTTTTGGTTAATATCTCTATGAATTGTTGGTGTTTGTTGGACCCATCTAGTGCGTTCACGGTGACAGTGTGGGATAATCTAGTTTGGGTGCATGCAAACTTTGAGGAGTGCTTCGTAGTCCTACGCATGATTAGTGTTTGTTTTCCATTGGAGAATTGTTTTGAGTTTCATATTGAAGTTAGTATCTATTGGTTCAATTATGTTATATTTGTTGGGAGTGTGTCCACTAGTGAAAGTATGATCCCTAGGCCTTGTTTCCAAGCATTGAATACCGTTTATATTCAGTTTTGTTACATGTTTGCTCACGGTGATATTTATTTCAGATTATATTTACTACTCATAATCATCACTACTACTTGTATTTCAGTATCTCTTCGCCGAACTAGTGCACCTATACATCTGACAAGTGTATTGGGTGTGTTGGGACACAAGAGACTTTCTGTATCATAATTGTAGGGTTGCTTGAGAGGGATAGCTTTGACCTCCTCCTCCCTGAGTTCGATAAACCTTGGGTGATCCACTTAAGAGAAACTTGCGGCTGCTCTACAAACCTCTGCACTTGGAGGCCCAACACTGTCTATAGGAATAGACGCGTGCATAGACATCACTTAGCAATAGCCTCTGGCTATTTGCTTAACTTTCGTGCCTCCCTGGAGTGTGCACAGTTACTGTTGGATGCTGGCTTCTATGCTTGGTGATTTTAAGTGTAGATCACTCACTACAGTGATCTGCCTGGGGTTTGCTATTAGAAGTGTCCCTGTCCACTTTCCCAGATGCTTACTGGTTATTTGGCCAACTATGTTGGTAGAGCTGATGGATTTATAGGTTTAGGCTATACTTTGCTAGTTTAGGCAACCCATGTGCCACTTCCTTGGCTTCTCTTATTTCTGTGAGTATTTCCTTTGAGAAATTCCCAGATAAAACCCATGTTTGTGGAGTAGGTGGTGTGGATGGCCTTGCTATCAAGGTCATGGCCTCCTCGACATCCAGATGATGACCAAAGCTTATATTTATCAAGCTTTTCTTGATTAGCATTGTGGCAGTGCCATGTGTGGCCTCCCTAGAGTGTAAACCTGTGGGTTCACCTCCCAGGTGATGTGCATGATCTTGAGCAGTAATAACCTGCTGTTTGAGGAGTAGCTTGTTCTTATGGTTTATTCTGATAACCTGCTTCTTGTGGCAAGCCTGCTCCTCCTAGCTGCTTGACCTAGTTCCTAATTCAGCTAAGTGACCATCTTGGCCTTGGGCTTGCTGGTTTGGTTCTTGATGATGTGTTGGTTGTGGTGAATCTTCCTCTGATGCTCAACTCGTGAACAAGGTTGATTGTGCAATGTTTTTGGTGAACTGTGATGATCACAGTGATGATCTGAATGTGTTGGTGGTGTGTGATGGTGGTGTGTGATGGTGATGGTCAGCTATGACTTGCTTTGTCTGGCCAAGTTTCACCTACAGTGCTCTATTTATACCAGCTTCGAATTCCTGAGGTCTTGACACCTTAGGGCATGCATTCGGTGAGTGAGCTCCTTGCTAGCTTGCTTGCTCCAGGCTGGCCTGGGATCTTTCCCCCCTGCGAGCTGTGTGGTGATAAGCTTCACCTTGTTGATGATTATCAATAGTGAGCTTTATTTTTTTGACTGACACTTGGTTTTTCCTATTCTGGCTATATTTTTCCTTTGTTGTTTTTGCAGGTAACAAGAGAAGAAGAAAAGAGAAGAAAGGAAAGAAAACACTTAGTTTTAGGAATTAGTTCCTTTTCTCTTTTTATGTATTTTGTAATCTTCTCTTTATTCTATTAACTTTATTGTAATATTCTTTTATTTTAGAACATTTTAAAGCCATTGTATCTTGTGTTGATAATAAATAAAGCTTAAGTTTCTTCCTAGTTTCATTATTTATCCTTTCTAAATGTGCAATTCAAATTCAGGTTGAATAATTCAAAGTTAAGTTTGAATTGCTTAATTAGGATTAATATTTGTTAATTCAAATTTTTACCCCTTTTCCCACAATCAATGGATCAAAAGAGCTCATGTCAAATTCTTTCGCACTCCAAGAGTATACCATCCCCTCTCGAAGAGAGATTTGACCCCCCTTAGGTGTTAGTGATAAAAGCACAAAAAATCCCGTAATTTCAGATGCTATGCACAAAAGCCCTCTATTCTACCCCGCAATTGTCCTACGTGTTGGGATGTTACAAACTTCCCCCCTTAACAAAAAGTTTGTCCTGAAGTTTGGGGTAAGGTGTACCTAAAGAATTCTAGATAGGCTGTCCTTAGATCCTCTTCCTTCTCCCAGGTTGCTTCTCTCTCCAGGTGATGTTTCCATTGTACTTTGCAATATTTGATAGCCCTATTTCGAAGTTGTTTCCTGTAATCTGCCAAAATCTTTTATGGTTTCTCGACATAAGTCAAATCAGCCTGCAGTTCTAACTCTTCATAAGATATGGTATCCTCCGGTGTCTTCATACACTTTTGAAGTTAAGAAGCATGGAACACATTGTGGACTAGAGATAGCTTCTTTGGCAGTTCCAGTTCAAAGGCTACCCATCTACTTTGACTTAGAATTTTGAGAGGTCCTGTGTACCTAGGGCTGAGCTTAACCTTGACTCCAAAATGATGTACCCCCTTCATGGGACTAACCTTTAAATAAACCATGTCCCCAACTTGAGGTTCACATGTTCTCCTGTTTAAATCTGCATAACTTTTCTGACGACTTTGAGCAATCTTCAATCGGTCACGGATGATATCAATAATATGTTGATTTTCCTTGACATAATCCGAATTGAACTCCTTACTGGCTCCAGTTTCATACCAGCAGATTGGCGATCGACACTTCCTTCCATAGAGTGCTTCAAATGGTGCCATTAGTATACTACTTTGGTAGCTGTTGTTATATGAAAACTCCACCAATGGTAAATGTTCTTCCCATGATCCTCCGAAATCTAAGGCACATGTTCTAAGCATATCCTCCAGAATTTGATTAGTCCTTTCAGTTTGACCTCCTGTCTGTGGATGATAAGCAGTACTAAAATCTAGCTTGGACCCTAAAGCTTCATGTAATTGCTTCTAGAAATCTGAAGTGAATATGGACCCTTGGTCCGATACTATGGTCTTTGGTACTCCATCTTTGCTCACGATTTCTCGTACATATAGATCCACAAGTTTTCCTCCAGAATCTTTCTGATTGACAGCTAAAAAGTGTGCACTTCTAGTCAGTCTATCTACAATTACCCATATCATATCCTTCTTAGACGGGGTCATTGGCAGACCCGTGATAAAGTCCATTCCAATCTCGTCCCACTTCCATTCTAGAATCGTCAGAGGTTGCATAAGTCTACCGGGAATTTGGTGTTCCACTTTCACCCTTTGACAGGTATGGCATTCGGACACAAACTTGACAATCTCCCGCTTCATGTTTGTAACATCCCAAGATTTTATCGAATATTGGGGGAATTTTTTTTGCTTTTATTTTGTAGGTGTTGATTGAAATTTCATAGGGATTTAAAACTTTTGAGTTATTTAAAATCTTTGTTTTGAAAACTATTTCAAAGTTGCTATTATTTCTTAAAGAACCTCTTTGAGAAAAACCTAGAAGCAAAATATTATTTTCTTACTTTTATTCAACTTTATGCAAGCTTGCTTGCAAAGGATTGTTTTACAAAATTTCTTTATTCAATACATGTTTGCTTTTTCAAAACTATGATTGAGTGAGTTTCTCAATTATTATTTTATAAACTATTATTTTACTATTTTAAAAAGAATTGATCTCAAACCCTATTTCTATTATTTTATGCAAGCAAGTCCTCCTTGCTATGCACATAAAGTTTTATTTGAAAACATATTTTATTTTGGAAACTTGATTTATTACTGGTTTAGAACATTACTAGGAATATTTGAAGGTCCTAGGAATTTGTTTGAATTAGTTTGAATCACATTTGCAAAAGATTTGAAACAAATCTGAAAATAGGAAAAGGAATAAAGAAAAAGAAAAAGAGAGAAAAGGCCGCGGGGAGCTTTTCGGCCTAAACCCGAAATCCAGCCTGGCCCAGCATCGACCTGAGCTGAAGGGGTATGCCCCTCTTCTCTCTTCCCCGCTGACACCCGGGGCCTGCTCATCAGGCCCTTCTCTCTCTCTCCCTCTAGCCACTAACCTCCCTGGCCCACTCGTCATCCCCCACCTCTGGTCGCTCTCCCTCTCTCCCACAACTCCTCTGCCACCGTCTGATTCTGCCCTTGAGCCAAACCCGAGCTTCCTCCTCAAGTAATCCCGCCTATATAAGCCCAGAGACCCCCTCTGCCATCTCCTTTCTTTTCCCCCGCGGAGGACCCCTCCAGTCCGACGAATTTGTCGTCGAGGACCCGCAGACGCCGCCGCCTCCGGAAGCAATCGCCATGTCCACCTGCACCTCGTCGTAGCTTCGCCATCACCCAGAACCCACCAGAGCATCACCGGAGCTCGGTCCCTGCATGTGCTCACCAGAGACCTAACCCTAGCAGGTATCCTCTCCCTTTTAATCGCAGCCGTTGGATCCCGATCTAATGCGCCAGAATAGTTCACTACGGGTACGAGTTGATCTAGGATGTTCAGATCACTTAAAATCCGACGGCCCTCATTCGTTATCCTTCCGAACCGATACAGGCCTATAGGAAACGGCCACGTGTCCGTCTCTGAATCAAACAAAGATTCAAATTAGAATTTGAATCTGAATTCAGCCCAAACTTTAGAAATTCATATCTTTTGATTCATTGGTCCAAAAATTACAAATAATATATCATTGGAATGCTTAGAATATGTAGAATCTCTTAGTGCAATAATATTCTAGAGTTTCAGTATTCAATTTGAATCTATTTTTAAATTGAATCAAACCCTTCTGTTAACTTGTTTAATTTATATTTTTAATTTTAAGTGTCCAAAAATTACAAATTTGTAGTCTCTGGAATCCTCTAATCATGTAGAACATCATAGGATCAAGAAATTTCAAACTTGATACGTGCACACACTTTGTGCATGCAAATCTATCCAAATCACTAATTTGAACATAATTTGAATTCTAAAAATTATTTTTGAATGATTCCAATTGCAGTGGCTTTGTTTTACTGCAAGCTATCATTCAGTATCACTTCCATATTTTATTGAACCACTTCACAATTATTCAAATTCAAACATGAGAATTTGAGTAATTTCATATATAGATTAATTCTAAATTCTTTTCAGCAATTGTTCTTTTCACAATGGTAAACCCTATGTTCATAGCTAACTATCAAATATCATCTAGACATCACCTTGATCTATATCCTGTTCATTTAAACATGTTTTGTCTAGTTCATAAATATTCTATCCTTGCTATTGTAGTGTGAGTTCAATTCTGCTACCATAGCATATGATCATACTTCATATTGTTCAATGAACCTTTGCACCATAATTCCCAAATGTCAATCATTCATGCTCAATCCTATGCCTACCTCAACTTGTTCACATGTATTGAACTATTCAATTAGCAAATGAGTTAATTGAGTACTTCAATGCTTCATAAAATCTTTACCCAAAACCTAAGTACAATGTATGCTATTTAAGAATAATTGTTGTCACACTTATTCAATAGTGTTGTTGTTGCACTAATTGCCACTTGTGTGATCTAATTCTGTAGCGTACCTGTGTTTCATTTGTGCTAGTCTCGGATCGACTGCTAGCACACAGTTACAAGATGAAATATCAAGAATACAAAGGTCTTTATTACAACGCTTGATCCACAAATAACTTAGTCTTTTACAACTCAATACGGCACAAAGCCACAAACCTATTATAACTCTAGAAAACAACTAAGTAAAATAACTTCAAGTCTTCTTTTCTTCAAGCTCCGCAGGCAGACGTGTTGGATGAAGACTCGTGACCGAAGCGCAGAAATCTTCAATCTTCATAGTATCCACCTGCAACATGATACGTTGCAGCCACGGAGGGTCAATACGTTGAATGTATTGGCAAATGTCACTTTGGTGGACTCAATGGCACCTACACGTATATGCTTTTTGGCCAGGTGGAATTTAACTTAGCAAAAGCAAGCCTTTTCCTATCTTTGTAAAACTCAAATTTCCTTAGCAAAATTTTGTCCAGAAGGATCCTTTACTACCCAAGTTCACCCATCAAGTTTTAACTTAGAGAAATTGGGGTGAGGAGATTCTTGAACAGCTTCAAAGTCATGTCACTCAAAATTGTCCGTAACCGGGGACACGGCTAAGTACTTAGTTCTAAACACTCTTCAGAGGTGGTGCACTTTTCCCACAAGACTTAGTTAACCCGTTTTGCCATGAGACTCATTTTGCCTCAAACGGCCAAGTGAAAACTAAGACGAGGCCTTTCAGAAGCATTCTCTCAGACCAAATGGACGTGCTCCAACCTATCAACATCTACCACCCTCTATCCGCCTGGCTTGAGTTCTTGAAGCTTAATTGACCAAGACAGAGCCCATATGTCTTGTGGTTGCACTGGAAGCTTCACGACTTGAACGTCTCCAATCTCTTTGCTCCTGGGTGGCCGTCCACAAGTGAGATACACCTGGTGGTTCAGAGGTTCGACGACATGACCCCAGGGAACCACTCAACATAAACCAATCAAAGCCACTTCCACCCAGGTGGTTCATTAACTTAGTTGTTTTCTTTGTTTTCCAAAAACTTGTTTTCCAACACTTAGCCAAAATCATGTGTTAACCCTTCCCACAACAAGTGTAAAAGCAAAGTTGTAACAGCCCTGTTTTAGCTAAACTTAATTAAGGTTTGTTAATGTGCATTCATGCATGCATAAATCACCGAAGAAAAATATGCATTTAAAAATTAAAGTGGAAACCCTACATATTTCCAATTCTTCCTTTCTTCAAATGTTTTCAAAATGTCCGGAAACACAAAACAAAAATGTGTGGACCTTTAATTATATGTTGCAAAGGCCACTAGATATTTTATATATCTTCACAACCAAGTTTGGTTCTTACAATGTTTGCAAACAACCAAAAAATATATCCCAAAACTAGAAATAGAAACATGAAATTGTTTCCCTATTTTTTTCCTCTCCTGGGCTCTTTCTGGCCCATTCGGGTTCCTTCCTCCCCTTACCTGTCGCCACGCGCAGCAGTTAGCAGCCCACCAGGGCCCAGCCCACCTAGCCGCCCCTGTCGTCTTCCTCCCGCAGCTAAGCAGCTGGGTGGCGCTGTGGCTATCGCCCGATCCGGCGCCGCGATGCACGCCGCCGCCCGCCGACCCGATGAGGGGATAAGATCCCCTGCCGCCCTCCTTTTCCCTCTCTCACGTGCTCTCTTCTCCCTCCCTCTGCGTCTCTTCCCCGCTCGAGCTCGCGGAACCCTAGCTCCGGCCGCCGCCTAGCCCAGCCATTCCAGGCCTCCCCGAGCGAGGCTGAGGTACCCAAGAGTTCTGCCGTTCCTCCCTCGTCCTCCCCTCCACAGGAATCGAGCAGTCTCGCCCCGGATCGACGCCGAAGTCGCCAATTTCCCCGCTGGCTACCGGAGCTCCGCCGCCCCTGTTTTGCCTCCGTCCGGCGACCCCCGACCGGCCGACGAGTCCATCCGACTCAGGGTGAGCCGCTGCCCCCTTCAATCTGTCCCCTGCCCTTCCCGGCCGCCGGCGAGCGCCTTCAGCCGGCGAGCCAAGCCCGGCCGTGCGGGCATAGCCTGGCCAGGTGCCAGGTTTGACTGGCCAGCGTGGCCGTGGACATGGACCTGGGGTCCACTGGTCAGAGACCGTGGGTCAGTTTGACCCCTGTGTAAAAAGTCCCCGCGTCCTATTTTAATTCCAGAATTTGTTGTAAATTTTGTAAAATGCATAGTTAATTATCTGTTTATCAGAAAATTATGTATAATATATCAAAATGTTCAGAAAAATGAAAGCTATCTACTTATGCTATCATCATGCATTGTTAAACAAGTTTAAACCCTGCCTAATTAGAAGAACTAGATGTACCCCCTCCGGTGAAATCTAGGGTTTATCGAATCACCGCTCCAGAAGCGTTCGAAAACCCCGCTACCTATTTAGCTTGTATTAGGGTTTATTTTGAGCATCCTAAACTTGTCATATCATCATAATTGTTTGCGCATCCATGCCATGTATTGAATGTTATTCCTTTCCGGTGTGTTTCTTCTTCTCCCCGGTAGGATCCGGAGTCGATGTGAGCAATGAGCCCGATTTCAAGATCGATCACACAGAGGAGCAATACTTATCCATCGATGAACAAGTCAGGAAGAAGAACCCTGGATATCTATTTTATCTGGTTATCAACAATAAGGCAAGCAGCCCCCCCTCTGAACCTATGGTTTCAAAGTATTTCAAAACTTACTATTTTGTACCACACGGTTCAACTATCTTTTATCGATAGGTAGAGTTAACCTATCTAATGCATGTTCCATTCTTGTCGCCTAAATACCCTGATCCACTGCTCCTAGCATGACTAGGTTTTGCTTGTGTGCGTCGCTAGAGCTTTATATCTGAAATGCTTAGCCATGCTTAGTTATTTACTCTGGTACATATGTATAATGAATCAGAGCTGCAAATGAATCTAGTATGATAGAATGACGTGGTATGATGAGAATTATGTGTTTAAACATGCTAAAAGAATTGGATGAGCCGCCACATTGGGATGTGGTTGTTTGACTCATTTTTGTCGCCCTAGGACCCGAGTTCTTGTCTCTTGATCCAAGATTGAGCGTACGACCACACGTGGAGGTATGGGACTCTCGTCGACTGACTAACTTGCTTAGACTTATCCATGAGCTACCTAGTTTGGGCTTTCCATTTGACATACGCATCGAAAATGTTTGAAACAAGATGGTGGAAGAGGTGCATACATACAGGATGTGGCCGGGGTGAAGGATGCTTGGTGGCATTGAACTGGATCCCCCGCACACAACGAACGGTTCCGCGTCCGAGAACGGCCGATCTCGCGATGGCGGACTAAAACCTTTTGGCGTGGCTCATGGAATAGGTCGACGTGAGGTAAAGGTTGTAGGCGATCACCACTCTGCCAGCGTCTCACGAAATGACGTCATGTGGCTATGGAGATGGTCGTCACGTGTAGGTAAAGTTGTACACCCCTGCAGGGTTAAATCTTTTCGAAAAGCCGTGTCCACAGTTATGGACGACTTGGAGACAGATGCTTGATCATAGAGAACTTTAACCTCATCGTAAAACTTGAAAAGCAAAGTGTGAATAGGATTGCTTTCCTCTGGGGTTTCGAGGAGGTGATCCTAGTGGATAGGTTCAGCTGATGATGATTCGGTGGATGCCTCAATGATTAAAGATACCGCTCCCCTACCCTTTTTAAATGTTCTGAGTAGTCGAGCTTCTACTCTTACTTGTTTTATGCAAATAAAGATAGCTTTATGCAAACAACTCCACAGAAAGCCTTTCTTAACCAAGTTTAGCTAATAGGACACATAAGACTTGCTGAGTACCTTATGTACTCACCCCTGCTTTGTTGATATTTTTGCAGCAGAGTAAGTTTCACAATGATGACGAGTTCCGTACGAAGATCGACACCGACGAGTAGATTGGGGTTCCCAGACAGCAGCTTGGGGCTGCGGAATGGGTTGTCGCTGTTATGCTTCTAGCCTCTTAGGCCATGTCATCCCTGCTATGTCTAATAGCATAACCTTCCTTCCGTTGTCTGATGTAATGTTGGTCAGTGACCTCTGTTTGTAATCCTTTGGATCTTTGCTCAGGTAAGAGCTTTACAATATTACCTTTGAGTCGTAGAGTCACTGTTGTGTACCAACTTTGGTTACCCATCTCGTGCATGATGCGTGTATGGATATAAAGTGCACGAGAGGGGTTTAAGATTTTCGAGCTCTCTGTTATGCAGTCTTGGTTATGATTAGTTTCACGGCGCTTCGAGATGTGTAGAGCCGATGTTTAATTCCGGCCTGCCTGCCGATGGTGTTCCGGCCTGGGACTGGTAACCCCAGTATCACTCGTTGCTAGCGTGACTAATACACATAACATCTCTGTATAGCTTAGATCCCGGGGGTCCCCACAGGTTTTGGTATCAGAGCAGGACTGTCTGTAGGAAACCCTTGCTATTGGTCGTTGTTGAGTCTAGTGTTTGCAAAAACTATTTGAAAGCTAAAAATAAGTTGCAAAATGTAGGTAAGGTTTCTTTTTACTCCTTATCTCCATAAATCTTAGTTCCGAACCTCTGTATCCTTTCATGTTGATTTGGAAAAGGTTTTGCTATCTCTCATTGTCATTCAAAACTTAGGTCCTTCGTGGGCATGTCATTTCTAAACCAGTTGACCTAGTGTTGTGCTCCTGAGAGTCTTCTCTAAAACAAGAAGAAGCAATTACAAGGTTCCTTCCCATCATAATCTCTTTGTTTTGTGGATTCCACATCATTCTTCTCTATGCTTCAAGGATTCCTTTCAGCTTGTATGCTTCTCTATTTGTTTGGTTACTTCAAAAGCTATACCTTGTTCCGGAAGCTACCTTATGATTACTCACCGTGGCATCCTCTGAGTTGCTCAGCTAGTAGTTACTCCTTTCTCTATCTTTTAACCTTGGACTTGAACCAAAGGTCCCGGATTGTGCTGGATACCAATACATGAAGCTGGCCTTTAACCCAAGATCCATTCTGTTGAACCCTTGTGTTAATGGTTTTACATTAACTCAATATGGGTTGCCTTTCAATCTTGTGGTTGCAGTCATAATTGAATTGCGGCAACAAAGGACTTCCCCTTCCAGTAGCTATGGCAGATGTTCTCTCATGGAACCAAATGGATCACGACAAGAGTCTCTTAGTGAGTCTCGCCTCTATGTCCTTGACTTTGCCACACCCTTCCTTTCAGCATTAGTTTGCACAAGATGTTAACTTGTGCATCCAAATCTAAGGATTCCTTCTAAGCGTGTTCCTTTTCTTAAGTTACTTTCTGAACCTCGTCTGTGAGTTGGCAGCCAAGTTGTAAATGTGCATTGGTGTATTCCAGTGCATGTTACTCTTGTGGTTTTGTCAAGCCATTCCATCCCAAAATGTCAGGAGAAACAAACTCTAGAACCTCGTCCATTTCTAGGACCAGGTCAAAGTGGTGTAATCCACAGAATATGAGCTCTATGCAGCTTCTGCTCTGTTCCACCTTAGAGTATCACACTCTTTCATACAAAGAGGTTGTGCTAAGCCTCATGACTTTCTTGATGAAGTGATGCTCTTACACATCTTTGCTCACCCTTTCTCCGAGCTGGTCATGCTTGGAATGTTGGGTATGCATATTGTTGTGGCCATCCGAGATCCTTAGTAAATCTTATCGCTTTGAAATCCCAAGGACATTTTTGTCATTCTTAACATGAATTGTTAACCGATCACTAAGCGAAGTTTCACTATGTTGCCAAGTCCATAATTCAGGCACACATCTTCGGTCAAAGAGTTAGGTTTGTGCCAAAACTCTCAAGACCATATTCCTTTCCTTCTAGACCAAGTTTCTCTCTTGAACTTAGAGACATACCCGTGGTTCGTGATATTCTGGAGGTCTTACCAGAAGTATTGCCATGTTTTCACATGACCATGTTGTCATGTTCATGAGTAAGCTAGTTTTCTTGAATCGCTCTTTTCTCCAAGAATCTATACTGGATACCCTGGACTAGTTGGTTGAGCTTAAACAACAACTTGGAGAGTTGAAAGACAAAAGCTTTACCTGACTTTGTTCCTTCTTAAGGGATATCTAGTTTTGTTCGTGTTAAAGCAAGATAGTATCTCCTTTTTGGATCTACTATCTTCCCATCTTTGATTTGAGATTGGGCTATCGTCAAATCAAACTCAGTCCCAAGGACTATCTTGATGGTGTTTCTACTTGTGGTTTTCACTTGAGTACATCATCATTCCTTTTGGTCTGACCAATATTTTTTGCCTTGTTCCTACAACATATGAGTCCATCTTATTGGAGCATATAAATAAGTTTGTTGTTGAGCCCATCGACAACATCCTTAATTCTCCATGTTTGAAGACATTCATATTGGACATTAGGCATTACTGTTGGAAACTTATGAGAACCATCTTTGTGTCATCATGAAGTATGAGTTCTGGATGTTGGAAGTGACTTTCTCTCCTTGGTTCTTGTGCAATTGTTGAAAGATGTCGTCATGAAACCAAAAAGAATTTTCTTTGTTTCCTCGTGAATCATCTCGAATTAGTCATGCATGTGCGGAGTGTTCTTGAAATGGTAGCTTGTTGCCTCCATCTTCTTGAAAATTTCCTATATGCACACCAAGCCACTGACAGATTTATTCAAGAAAGAGAAAAATTCCAAGAACTTCAATATCTTCTTTCATGTTTCCCAACAAGGACTCAGTTGTGTTCCATTGAATAAGCTCCTGCTGGTGCAATTTTCTTTGGGCAATCGCAATCATATTTATCTTTTTGGAGCTTTACACTGTAGTTCATATCTTGAGAATCTAGCAATGCTATTCCGATGGCATCCATTGAAACTTTTCATTCGGACATACTAAGTCTGAAGCATGATTCCATCTAACGTGAGCTGAATCTCAAGCAGCAATGATGGTTAATGTTCCTCAAGGTTTTCACATAGGTCTCTTTGAATTTTGGCAAGGTTGATGTTGTGGTTGACACAGCTAGCCAGAAGGCCTATTTCCATAATCCCTTGATTTCTCAAGAACAACCACTCTCCATGAGGATTTCTTGTGACTCATCCTAAAGGTTACCCCTTATGGTCTCTCTTTATAATCTCAAAGTCCGACCTTCACTTGATGACCGATTGATGGCTATTCTAAAGCTTGATATTGGTATCTATAACATTGGAATAAAAGTTTCTAAATGTATCTTGGTCAATCTTTTAGAATCGTTCTCTTGTGACAACAACTCCTTTAGGAGCAAATCCACCCTGTGGATGATCTCTAACACTTCGTTGGCTATCGCTCCCTTCTTTGTCCATACTTGAGTTTCTAACGAAGTAATACATTTTGTGAATTCGTCAGTCACATGATGGCCCAAGACTTTTAATCACGAGTGTTTTACAATTCGCCCAATTCAACAGTGTGCCCTTTGCAGTTCCACTCCATGGCTAACCTTTCACCCTTCGTTAGCCATTGTTTCACCCTTTCCTTTGGGTTACCCTTCCAAGAGTTTTACTAAAAATGTTTTGTAACAGTTTTTAATAAGGATATAGAAATGTCGTAGAACAAGGTTCTATACATGCTATATCGACACGAGAAACCATGTTTTAAAAGAAAAAGCAAACTATATCTGAGCCTTCCTTTGCTACAAGCATATCGCATCTCCAATGCTCTCCCTTTATATGGTTTGCAAGTACAACTCAAATGTACTCACGACTTTGTGAACCAAATTTGAAACTTTTCCATTCCTTCTCATGTTTTTAGGTGTTTCATGTTTGTTAGCTCAAGAGATGTTTACAAACACTCATTCCATGAGTTGACCATGAGATACTCGATCTTCTCAAAGATCCACCTCTCTATAGTTGCTCCCTCTTTCCTTTAGTGCAGTTGAGAAACAATCACAAGGGAAGGAACTAAAGCTTCATGACGTCATGGATCAATCTCTTCAAGAAAGAAGATCATCGCGAGCTTTTGAAGATCACTAACGACTTGTGTAAACCCCTTCCCTCTTTTCTTACCTAGGAATCTCGGGGTCGAGATTCTTGTAAGGTGGGTAGAGCTGTAACAGCCCTG
Source organism: Dactylis glomerata (assembly GCA_007115705.1). Taxonomy (NCBI): domain Eukaryota; kingdom Viridiplantae; phylum Streptophyta; class Magnoliopsida; order Poales; family Poaceae; genus Dactylis; species Dactylis glomerata. Next base: position 2,205,057 of record QXEO01000331.1, on the reverse strand, counting down.
TTTTAGCTAAACTTAATTAAGGTTTGTTAATGTGCATTCATGCATGCATAAATCACCGAAGAAAAATATGCATTTAAAAATTAAAGTGGAAACCCTACATATTTCCAATTCTTCCTTTGTTCAAATGTTTTCAAAATGTCCGGAAACACAAAACAAAAATGTGTGGACCTTTAATTATATGTTGCAAAGGCCACTAGATATTTTATATATCTTCATAACCAAGTTTGGTTCTTACAATGTTTGCAAACAACCAAAAAATATATCCCAAAACTAGAAACAGAAACATGAAATTGTTTCCCTATTTTTTTCCTCTCCTGGGCTCTTTCTGGCCCATTCGGGTTCCTTCCTCCCCTTACCTATCGCCGCGCGCAGCAGTTAGCAACCCACCAGGGCCTAGCCCACCTAGCCGCCCCTGTCGTCTTCCTCCCGCAGCTAAGCAGCTGGGTGGCGCTGTGGCTGTCGCCCGATCCGGCGCCGTGATGCACGCCGCCGCCCGCCGACCCGATGAGGGGATAAGATCCCCTGCCGCCCTCCTTTTCCCTCTCTCGCGTGCTCTCTTCTCCCTCCCTCTGCGTCTCTTCCCCGCTCGAGCTCGCGGAACCCTAGCTCTGGCCGCCGCCTAGCCCAGCCGTTCTAGGCCTCCCCGAGCGAGGCTGAGGTACCCAAGAGCTCTGCCGTTCCTCCCTCATCCTCCCCTCCATAGGAATCGAGCAGTCTCGCCCCGGATCGACGCCGAAGTCGCCAATTTCCCCGCAGGCTACCGGAGCTCCGCCGCCCCTGTTTCGCCTCCGTCCGGCGACCCCCGACCGGCCGGCTAGTCCATCCGACTCAGGGTGAGCCGCTGCCCCCTTCAATCTGTCCCCCGCCCTTCCCGGCCGCCGGCGAGCGCCTTCAGCCAGCGAGCCGAGCCCGGCCTTGCGGGCATAGCCTGGCCAGGTGCTAGGTTTGACTGGCCAGCGTGGCCGTGGACATGGACCTGGGGTCCACTGGTCAGAGACCGTGGGTCAGTTTGACCCCTGTGTAAAAAGTCCCCGCGTCCTATTTTAATTCCAGAATTTGTTGTAAATTTTGTAAAATGCATAGTTAATTATCTGTTTATCAGAAAATTATGTATAATATATCAAAATGTTCAGAAAAATGAAAGCTATCTACTTATGCTATCATCATGCATTGTTAAACAAGTTTAAACCCTGCCTAATTAGAAGAACTAGATGTACCCCCTCTAGTGAAATCTAGGGTTTATCAAATCACCGCTCCAAAAGCGTTCGAAAACCCCGCTACCTATTTAGCTTGTATTAGGGTTTATTTTGAGCATCCTAAACTTGTCATATCATCATAATTGTTTGCGCATCCATGCCATGTATTGAATGTTATTCCTTTTCCGGTGTGTTTCTGCTTCTCCCCGATAGGATCCGGAGTCGATGTGAGCAACGAGCCTGATTTCAAGATCGATCACACGGAGGAGCAATACTTATCCATCGATGAACAAGTAAAGAAGAAGATCCCTGGATATCTATTTTATCTGGTTATCAACAATAAGGCAAGAAGCCCCCCCTCTGAACCTATGGTTTCAAAGTATTTCAAAACTTACTATTTTGTACCACACGGTTCAACTGTCTTTTATCGATAGGTAGAGTTAACCTATCTAATGCATGTTCCATTCTTGTCGCCTAAATACCCTGATCCACTGCTCCTAGCATGACTAGGTTTTGCTTGTGTGCGTCGCTAGAGCTTTATATCTGAAATGCTTAGCCATGCTTAGTTATTTACTCTGGTACATATGTATAATGAATCAGAGCTGCAAATGAATCTAGTATGATAGAATGACGTGGTATGATGAGAATTATGTGTTTAAACATGCTAAAAGGCTTGGATGAGCTGCCACATTGGGATGTGGTTGTTTGACTCATTCTTGTCACCCTAGGACCCGAGTTCTTGTCTCTTGATCCAAGATTGAGCGTATGACCACACGTGGAGGTATGGGACTCTCGTCGACTGACTAACTTGCTTAGACTTATCCATGAGCTACCTAGTTCGGACTTTCCATTTGACATACGCATCGAATTTTTTTGAAACAAGATGGTGGAAGAGGTGCATACATACAGGATGTGGCCGGGGTGAAGGATGCTTGGTGGCATTGAACTGGATCCCCCGCACACAACGAATGGTTCCGCATCCGAGAACGGCCGATCTCGCGATGGTGGACTAAAACCTTTTGGCGTGGCTCATGGAATAGGTCGACGTGAGGTAAAGGTTGTAGGCGATCACCACTCTGCCAGCGTCTCACGGAATGACGTCATGTGGCTATGGAGACGGTCGTCACGTGTGGGTAAAGTTGTACACCCCTGCAGGGTTAAATCTTTTCGAAAAGCCGTGTCCACGGTTATGGACGACTTGGAGACAGATGCTTGATCATAGAGAACTTTAACCTCATCGTAAAACTTGAAAAGCAAAGTGTGAATAGGATTGCTTTCCTCTGGGGTTTCGAGGAGGTGATCCTAGTGGATAGGTTCAGCTGATGATGATTCGGTGGATGCCTCAATGATTAAAGATACCGCTCCCCTACCCTTTTTAAATGTTCTGAGTAGTCGAGCTTCTACTCTTACTTGTTTTATGCAAATAAAGATAGCTTTATGCAAACAACTCCACAGAAAGCCTTTCTTAACCAAGTTTAGCTAATAGGATACGTAAGACTTGCTGAGTACCTTATGTACTCACCCCTGCTTTGTTGATATTTTTGCAGCAGAGTAAGTTTCACAATGATGACGAGTTCCGTATGAAGATCGACACCGACGAGTAGCTTGGGGTTCCCAGACAGCAGCTTGGGGCTGCGGAATGGGTTGTCGTTGTTATGCTTCTGGCCTCTTAGGCCATGTCATCCCTGCTATGTCTAATAGCATAACCTTCCTTCCGTTGTCTGATGTAATGTTGGTCAGTGACCTTTGTTTGTAATCCTTTGGATCTTTGCTCAGGTAAGAGCTTTACAATATTACCTTTGAGTCGTAGAGTCACTGTTGTGTACCAACTTTGGTTACCCATCTCGTTCATGATGCGTGTATGGATATAAAGTGCACGAGAGGGGTTTAAGATTATCGAGCTCTCTGTTATGCAGTCTTGGTTATGATTAGTTTCACGGTGCTTCGAGATGTGTAGAGCCGATGTTTAATTCCGGCCTGCCTGCCGATGGTGTTCCAGCCTGGGACTGGTAACCCCAGTATCACTCATTGCTAGCGTGACTAATACACATAACATCTCTGTATAGCTTAGATCCCGGGGGTCCCCACAAAAGTCCTATAGAAGTAGCAATTCTACTAGGAGATGCAAAGCTAAGCAAGCTAGACAAAACTTAGCATAAAATCTAGCAAGCTAAAGAGAAGAAATCATAAAAACACCTATTCATGCATCTTCTACTAGAAAAGCTACAAGACCAAAACTTTCAGTAGGACAAGGGAACATGGTGACACTTGCCTGGATGAGGAGAAGAGTTGGTGCACTCATCACACAGACACTCGTTGCACTCAGCACAATCTACACATGAAATACAGCATTATAAGCACATACCAATCACAAAGCAGTCATGAGAAGAAAAGTATGCATGCATATGTGTTTTAAACACCTCAAGGACACTTAGCAAGTTCTCTGATTGTTAACTATATGCATGATGACATGATCAAAGTTTTAGAGTTAATTTATAAAACTCAAAACATTAATAACACACAATTAGAACAATAAACAAGCTAAAGTTACAAAAGTAATATAAAAATTTACCAAAAATAGTTTTGGCCGTGCTACAGTACTAAGGGATGTCAGAGGGTCCTAAACCAAAAGGATTCACTAAAAAACAAAATCTATAACTATTTTTAAAGGACAAAAACACTAAACAAGTCTTGCAGTAATTATCTATATAAAACAGCTACTATACAAGCTTTTGATACTGTAGGTAGAATCTACACAATTTTTGGAAACCACAGACGCAAAGTTTGCTAAAACTGGACGTGTGGATCTCAAGATATGATTTAAATAAGTTTTACACATATTCTGAAAGTTTAAAACAAAAAACAATTCGGTTAAATTAGAAGCCGACACGTGGCGCTCCCTGCTTCGCCGGTACTGCTTCACGTGGATCGCTGTTCTGGTGCGTTGGATCTAAGGGAGATCTAACGGATCAGATTCAACCATATCGGTTCGTTAAGTGAAACTATCTGTGCCGTGTGATTCAGATCCAGCGGCCAGGAGGAAGAAGAGGGTGAAGCTCACCGGGAAAGGTCGTCGGCGAGGTCCGGCGGTACTGGATCTTCATGGCGAGGCGCTTCCGGCGGGTTTTGGTGGCGATGGAGTACTTGACGATGTCCAGGAGTCTACGGCAAGGCTGGTGGTACGGTCTTTGGTCTTGAGAGCTTCCTACATCGATGGCAAAGGCCGGCTAGATTATTAGGCCGAGGCCATGTCGTGCAGAGCACGGAGGAGTGCAGTGGGCAGGGGTGGAATTGGGAAGCATGACTCATACCGGAGATTCAGATGGACGAGGCGGAGCTGGTGGCGAGATCTTTGGGGTCAAGTTGTCTCGGAGCTTCGGCAATCTCTCGCCAGAGTTCGTGTCTGGTGGCAGCAAGATCCGATCGAGGATGCTTTCGTCGTTTTGAAGAAAGGGTGCAACCATGTCAGGGAGCTATGTGGGAGCAAGACGGAGGAGGGGGTGCGGATCAGAGACCAGGAGGGGCTAGAGCTTACTGCAGATCGACGGTGATCCCGTTTACCAGTGGTGGTGCGGCGGGTTCTGGATCGGGCGGCCTGGCGGCGATGGCTAGGGTTTTGGGGAGGGAAAACAAGTGCGGATGGGGGGGTTTATATAGGCGCGGTTTTGTGGGCGAGGGGCAACAGATTGCACCGGAATCATATCGAAATCCGCGGAGGTTTTCCAGGGGCGCGGCGTGTTCGTCCCGGTCTCTTGGCAGAGATGACAAGCAGGGCCCAGGCGTCGGTGACTACGGGGGAAAAAAGAGGGAAAACAGTTCGGGGGAGAAGGAGAATGGGCCGTGGGCCGGAAGCTGGCCTGGGCTGGAGTGCTGCCACGCGGCGTTTTCAACTATTTCCTTTTTTCTTTTTCTTTTCTTTTCTTTTCTATTTTTCTTTGAGTTTTGTTTGAAAACTTGCAAAAACTTCTGATTTAAATTTACGCCACACTTTGAAATTTATAAAACTTTCCTTCTGATATTTGAAACATGCAGAGAAGGTTTTTGATTCAAAAACAAAACAAAAATTTGAAGAAGTGTGCAAATGCAAGGTGATAGTATGCATGAAATGATGCATGATTTTATGTGAAAAGTTTATAAATTCTTTCCAAAAAATTGGGATGTTACAAGTCTAACCCCCTTAAGATGAATCTCGCCCTCGAGATTCGGGTTGGCTAGCAAATAGGTACGGGTGGTCTTCTCGGAGTTCATCTTCTTGTTCCCAAGTTGCTTCTTCCTCAGTGTGGTGACTCCACTGGACTTTGCAAAACTTGGTCGTCTTGGTACGAGTAACTCTTTCCGATGTCTCCAAGATCTTGATAGGTTTCTCTTCATATGTAAGATCACTTTCCAGTTGAACCTCTTCCAATGGTATTGTGTATCTTAGTGGGGTATCTGCCATCTCTAGATGACATTTCTTTAACTGACTCACATGGAACACATTGTGCACTGCAGACAGAGATTCTGGTAGCTCTAGCTCATATGCTACTTCCCCTTTGCGAGCCAAAACCTTGAATGGCCCTACAAAGCGAGGTGCTAGCTTTCCTTTGACTCCAAATCTTTTTACTCCACGAAGTGGTGATACTCGAAGGTATGCTCTATCACCCACCTCATAGGTTACCTCTCTGCGCTTTGAATCAGCGTAGCTCTTCTATCTAGACTGAGCTATCTTAAGCTTATCTCTGATCAAATGAACCTTTTCTTTGGCATCCTTTATTATGTATGGCCCAAAAAGACTTCGTTCACCAATGCCACTCCAAAGCAATGGAGTAGTGCACTTTCTGCCATATAGAGCTTCAAATGGTGCCATCTCAATGCTAGCTTGATGGCTATTGTTATAAGAGAACTCTGCATATGGCAAGTTATCATCCTAGCTAGACCCATAGTCCAAGGCACAAGCTCTCAACATGTCTTCTAGAATTTGATTCACCCTTTCTGTTTGACCATCAGTCTGAGGGTGAAATGCTGTGCTGAACTCTAGTCTAGTGCCCAAGGATTCATGAAGTTGGCACCAAAAGTGAGAGGTGAATTGAGTACCTCTATCTAACACAATACTCTTGGGCACTCCATGTAAGCACACTATTCAGCTCATGTATATATTGGCTAATTTGGCACTGGTATATGTGGTCTTCATGGGGATAAAGTGAGCCACTTTGGTTAAACGGTCTACCACAACCCAGATAGAGTCATATCTAGACTTAGTCCTTGGTAAACCCGTGATAAAATCCATGCCAACATTATCCCATTTCCACTCTGGTATGGGTAATGGCTACAATAAACCTGCTGGTTTCTGATGCTCTGCCTTGACTCTATTGCATACATCACACAGGGCAATATATTCGGTGAAATCCCTTTTCATATTGCTCCACCAAAATCTACTCTTCAAATCCATGTACATCTTAGTGTTCCCAGGATGGATAGAATATGGTGAATCATGTGCTTCTTGCAAAATCAATTTTCTGAGTTCAGGGTCTTGTGGTACACAAACACGCTTCTCAAACCAAATAATTCCTTGGTCATCTTCGTGAAATCCCTTGGCTTTCCCTTTACTCATATTACTCTTTATTTCTTCTATCCCCTTATCTAGCTTCTGGGCTTCTTTGATTTTGTCCAATAACGTAGGCTGAACTTCAAGAGATGCTAAAAACCCTTCTGGCACAATCTTCAACCTGAGCTCTTTGAATTATTCACACAAATCTTTAGGCAATTCCCCTGCTGTGAGTCCATTTACATAGCTCTTACGGCTCAAGGCGTCGGCTACAACATTAGCCTTTCCCGGATGGTATTGTAAGTTCATATCATAATCTTTTATGAGTTCCAACCATCTTCTTTGTCTCATGTTCAGTTCCTTCTGGGTGAATATATACTTCAGGCTCTTGTGATCGGTGAACACATCACAATGCTTTCCCATCAAATAATGTCTCCATACCTTTAGAACATGAACAACTGATGCTAGCTCTAAGTCATGGGTAGGGTAATTCCTCTCATGATGCTTAAGTTGGCGCGAGGCATAGCTCACAACTTTTCCATTCTGCATTGGCACACTTCCAAGTCCTTGACGAGAAGCGTCGTAGTAGACTTGGAAATCCGGCGCACTTACTAGCCGTTTCTTCCATTCTTGAAAACTAGCTTCACATGAGTCGGTCCATTTGAATTTCTTATCTTTCTTCAATAGTTCAGTCATTGGCTTTGCTATCTTGGAGAAATTTTCAATAAATCTCCGATAGTACCCAGCAAGGCCTAAGAAACTTTGGATGTCTCCCGCATTTTTGGGTGACTCCCATTCGGTAACGGATGCTACCTTGCTTAGATCTAACGCGACTCCTTACGTGGAAACTATGTGACCAAGAAATCCTACCTTATCCAACCAGAACTCACACTTGCTGAATTTCGCATACAACTTATGCTCCCTGAGCTTTTCCATGATTAAACGTAAGTGCTGCTCATGTTCTTTATTATCCTTGGAGTAAATCAGGATGTCATCAATGAACACCACTACGAATTTATCCAAGTATTCCATGAACACCTTGTTCATCATGGTCATGAAGTATGCCGGGGCATTTGTTAGCCCAAAGGACATTACAGTATACTCATACAGACCATATCTAGTGGTAAAAGCTGTCTTGGGTATGTCTTGTTCTCGGATCTTTAGCTGGAAATATCCTGATCGGAGATCAATCTTGGAGAACACTTTTGCTCCTTTCAGTTGGTCGAACAGGTCATTGATGTTGGGCAATGGGTACTTGTTCTTGATCGTCACTTCGTTCAATGAACGGTAGTCCACAACCAATCTCTTGCTAGAGTCTTTCTTCTCCACAAACAAAACCGGGGCTCCCCATGATGACAAACTCTGTTGAATGAAACCTTTGTCCAACTGTTCCTTGAGCTGCTTCTTCAATTCCTTTAATTCATCTATGTCCATCTTGTATGGCCTCTTTGCTATAGGTCCTGTTCCAGGCAGTAAGTCGATGATAAACTTGACATCTCTGTCTGGTGGCATTCCTGGTAACTCTTCGGGAAACACATCGGGGTATTCCTTTACAACTGGCACTTCATCCAGGCTAACCCCCTTAAGAGAATTAACCTTTGCCCCTTTAAGCTCGAAGGTGGATTTGAAAAAGATACGTTTCTTTTCAAGGGTCATAAGAGTGACGATCCTTTTTGCTACATCTATGACTCCTTCAAAGGCTGTCATCCAATCCATGCCTAGGATGACATCTAGACCATGAGACTCCAGAACTATGAGATGAGCGGGAAAATGATGTTTTCCGATTCCTAAGGTTAGGTCTCGGCACCCAAAATCTGCTACTAACTCCCCTCCCGGAGAGCTTATTTTAATCGGTCTGTCTATGGTTCTGGTTGGTAATTTATGTTTATCCACAAATGCTCTTGATATGAATGAATGAGATGCACCAGTATCAAATAGAACAAGTGCTGGATTATCATTGAGTAGATACGTACCATAGACAGCGTCGGGTTCATCATAGATTTTCTCCACATTGACATGATTGTCATATCCCTTCTGAAATGGATTGGGTTTGTTCCCTTCATCCTTCTTCTGGGGGCAATCATTGGCATAATGCCCAGTCTTGTGGCACTTGAAGCACTCCACCTGGCTAATATCCCTCTTCTTGGGGACATTGTTATTCCTGCCATTATTGTTGCCATTGTTATGGCCATTCATCCTGGTGGAGTTATGATTGTTGTGGTTCCTGTGGCCATTATGGTGGTGGCCATTCCCCTTGTGATGCTGGTGCCCATTTCCACCATTATGGTTGTGGTGGTTTCCTCCACTGTGATAGCTTCGCTTGTGAGCAGGCTCTTGGTATTTGCTAACATGATGCTTCATCTTTCTATTTTCGGACTGCTTTATCTTGCTCTCTAGAGTTATGGCTTGATCAAGCAGAGACTGAAAGGTAGGAGTGTAGGCAACAGACAGAGGGATGGACAGTTCATCATTTAGGCCCTCCAGGAACTTCTCCTTTCTCTTTGCATTGGTGTCAATGTCATCCGGTGCATAGCATGACAGATTGGTGAACTCATCAATATACTCAGACACACTATAGAATTTCTGTCTGAGATCACGGAACTCTTTCTTTTTCAGACCCATCACACCAGAAGAAATGTGTGCAGCCCGGAACCCTTCCTGGAATGAGTCCCATGTCACACCCTCAATGGGATGGGTAATCTGATAAGTATCCCACCAGCTGGCTGCTGGTCCCTCCAGAAGATGAGCTGCGAACCTGACCTTTTCAGCGTCAGTGCAACCAGTTGTCACCAAGTCTTTGTTGATAGAACGGAGCCAATCCATGGCCTCCAGTGGTTCCGCAGCACGGGAAAACTTGGCGGGGCGAAGCCTTAGAAACCTTGCAAGCATGTCGACCTGAGGGGGAGGTGGTGGTGGTGGAGGGTTGTTGTTGTTGTTGTTGTTATTGTTGTTGTTGGCGTTGGCCAGAAATTGCGTCATGACTTGCATGAGCTGAGCCTGGGCTTCCATCATTTATTGCATCTGTTCCTCGGGAGCGCGACGAGGAGGCATCTGTTGGGTTTGGAAATCGATGAGGTTAGACTTAGAGATAGTCTAAGGAATAAAGTTTCCTACCCACATGCATAAACAATCCTCAAAAGAACACAAACACAACATACACAAGCATAGGAGAACTTTTTAAACCAAACATGCAATAAACATCTCACAAATAGTTTGAAGGTACGCAAACATTTAAGTCTACAGGGATACAATGTCTAATGCCATACCACAAGCGGTCACAGGCATAAACGCAAACTCAAAGATAAAGTGTGGTAGTCTATCTAACTACTCTATTCTTCCATGGCGACTTCCACCTCTTCAACATCAAAGCCATTCTCCTTGAGTAGCCTCTTGTAGTCCTGTAGCTCTTCAGTTAGGGTGTCAACCTTCTCTTGAAGCTCCCTCTTGTCGGCGCGTAGCTTCTCGATCAAGTCGTGGTCCACTTCAAGCTCGAAGTCGTTGCACTCTAACTTCTGTTTCAGCTCTCTAACATCTTTGTTCCTAGCTTGGATCCTCTTCTCTTGGCTCTTCCACTGCTTCTCTTGAGTCTCAAACTTCTCCTTCATCTCCTTGATCTTCTCCTCCTGCTCCAGGTGTTGCTTGTCTTTCTCGGCAAGCTGGGCATATAACTCATCGTTGTTAAACATCTCGTTGTACCTCTCAACATCGACGTCCCTGACAAGATACTCTAACTCGGCGAGGTGGATGTGCATGGGGTCTTGCTCATCGTCAGGTAGCATGATGGCCATGCCCTTCTCGTCACGTTGGCCGTAGAGGTGGGAGTAGTGGTTCTGGAGCTCGGAGAAGTGACGTCCGCAGAGGCGTGCTATCATCTCTTGCATGAGGAGTTGGGCACATATCTTCTTATTGGTGTGGAAGGTCTTGAGCTTGATCTTTTCAATCTTTGGCTCTCTCTCGCATCCTGGCTGCGTGATGTGGATGACCCAGATGCCCTTCTTGTGAAGCTTGGTCATCTCGCTCCCTCTGATGAATGGGGTAGGCAGGGACAAGGCAGTGGCGATGTCGAGGAGGCGCTCTTCGAAGCTGTAGTTCTTGAAGTTGCCGGGCTTGGTGATGCGGAAGGTTGACATCTTTACGTTGGAACATGACAAGTTAGTAATTTAAAGTAGAAGAAAAACTTAGAAAAAGCGCTGAAAGAGTTAAAGAGATTTTTCCAACTTAGAAGTCAAACTATTTCTAAGTGTTAGCAACAAAGATTAACAAGACAACTCCTAAATTTTCCTAATTGTTTTCGTCCAATCCTAGGGTCACGAACCTAAGGGCAACACTTTGCTCTGATACCATCTGTAGCGTACCTGTGTTTCATTTGTGCTAGTCCCAGATCGACTGCTAGCACACACAGTTACAAGATGAAATATCAAGAATACAAAGGTCCTTATTACAACGCTTGATCCACAAATAACTTAGTCTTTTACAACTCAATAAGGCACAAAGCCACAAACCTATTACAACTCTAGAAAATGACTAAGTAAAATAACTTTAAGTCTTCTTTTCTTCACGCTCTGCAGGCAGATGTGTTGGACGAAGACTCGTGACCGAAGCGCAGAAATCTTCAATCTTCATAGTATCCACCTGCAACATGATACGTTGTAGCCACGGAGGGTCAATACGTTGAATTTATTGGCAAATGTCACTTTGGTGGACTCAATGGCACCTACACGTATATGCTTTCTGGCCAGGTGGAGTTTAACTTAGCAAAAGCAAGCCTTTTCCTATCTTTGTAAAACACAAATTTTCCTTAGCAAAATTT